>JAJQKJ010002546.1:0-96000 GCA_029574335.1 Rana kukunoris
GGTGTTGAGTCTGGGGTCAGGGGTTGGTGGTGTTGAGTTACTGGGGGTGTTGGAGTCGGAGTGTTGAGTCTGGGGTCAGGGTGGTGGTGTTGAGTCTGGGGTGGGGTGTTGAGTCGGTCAGAGTGTTGATTCTGGGGGTGGGACCAGAGTTTTGAGTTTGGGGTCAGGGTGGCAGTGTTGTGTTCTGGGGTGGGGGTCAGAGTGTTGAGTCTGGGGTCAGTGGGTGGGGTGGTGGTTGAGTCTGGGTGGTGGAGTCAGGGGTGGTGGTGTTGAGTCTGGGGTGGGGTCAGAGTGTTGAGTCTTGGTGTGGGGCAGAGTGTTGAGTCTGGGGTTGGGTCAGAGTGTTGAGTTTGGGGGGTCAGGGGGAGGCAGTGTTGAGTCTGGGGTGGGGTCAGAGTGTTGAGTCTGGGTCGCTGGGTCAGGGGTGGTGGTGTTGAGTCTGGGGGTGGAGTCAGGGGTGGTGTGTGTTGAGTCTGGGGTCGGGGTCAGAGTGTTGATTCTGGGGTGAGGCCAGAGTGTTGAGTCTGGGGTCTAGGGTTGGGTCAGTGTGTTGAGTCTGGGGTTGAGTCAGAGTGTTGATTCTGGGGGTGGGGTCAGAGTGGGGGTTAGTCTGGGGTGGGTAGGTGGCAGTTTGTTGGAGTGTGGGGGGTGGGGTCAGGGTGACGGTGGTTGAGTATGGGGTGGGGTCAGGGTGGCGGTGTTGAGTCTGGGGGTGGAGTCAGGTGTGGTAGTGTTGAGTGTGGGGGTGGAGAGTCTGGGGTGGCAGTTGTTGAGTCTGGGGGGGTGGATAGTCAGGGTGGCAGATTTTGAGTCTGGGGGGGAGGGTGGCGTGTGTTGAGTCTGGGGGTGGGGGTCAGGGGTTAGCGGTATTGAGTCTGGGGTGTGGGTCAGAGTGTTGAGTCTGGGGTCAGGGGTGGACAGTGTTGAGTATGGGGGTCTGGTCAGGGTGGCAGGTTGTTGGGTCAGTTGGTGGCGGGTTTGAGTCTGGGGGTGGGGTCAGGGTGGCGGTGTTGGGTTCAGGGGGGTGGCGGTTTTGAGTCTGTAGGTGGGGTCAGGGGTGGCAGTGTGGATTCTGGGGGTTGCAGTCTGTTGAGGTCTGGGGGTGGGGTCAGGGTGGCGGTGTTGAGTGTGGGGGTGGGGTCAGGGGGTGGCAGTGTTGAGTCTGGGGGGTTGGCGGTAGCGTGTTGAGTGGTGGGCAATTTGGTGGCGTGTTGAGTGTGGGGGGTCAGGGGTAGGTGGTGGCGGTGTTGAGTCTGGGCAGGGGTGGCTTGGTGGGTTTGTGTTGAGTGTGGGTCAGGGGGGTGGTGTGTTGAGTCTGGGGGTGGTGGTGTTGAGTGTGGGGGTGGGGTCAGGGGTTTGCAGGTGTGGATTCTGGGGGTGGTGGTGTTGAGTCTGGGGGTGGGGTCAGGGGGTGGCGGTTTTGAGTCTGTAGGTGGGGTCAGGGGTGGCAGTGTGGATTCTGGGGGTTGCAGTGTTGAGTCTGGGGGTCAGGGTGGCGGTGTTGAGTGTGGGGGGGTGGGGTCAGGTGGGTGGCAGTCGGGGTGAGGGGCATCGAGGGTGCAGTGTTGAGTCTAGGGGTGGCGGTGTTGAGTCTGGGGGTGGCGGTGTTGAGTCTGGGGGTGGCGGTGTTGAGTCTGGGGGTGGGATCAGGGGTGGCCGTGTTGAGTCTGGGGGTGGGTCAGAGTGTTGAGTCTGGGGGTGGGGTCAGAGTGTTGAGTCTGGGGTCAGGGGTGGCAGTGTTGAGTCTGGGGTTGGGTCAGAGTGTTGATTCTGGGGTGGGGTTAGAGTGTTGAGTCTGGGGTCAGGGGTGGTGGTGTTGAGTCTGGGGGTGGGGTCAGGGGTGGTGGTGTTGAGTCTGGGGCTGGGTCAGAGTGTTGAGTCTGGGGTCAGGGGTGGTGGTGTTGAGTCTGGGGGTGGGGTCAGGGGTGGTGGTGTTGAGTCTGGGGGTGGAGTCAGAGTGTTAAGTCTGTGGTCAGGGGTGGTGGTGTTGAGTCTGGGGGTGGAGTCAGAGTGTTAAGTCTGGGGTCAGGGGTGGTGGTGTTGAGTCTGGGGGTGGAGTCAGAGTGTTAAGTCTGGGGTCAGGGGTGGTGGTGTTGAGTCTGGGGTGGGGTCAGAGTGTTGATTCTGGGGTGGGACCAGAGTTTTGAGTTTGGGGTCAGGGTGGCAGTGTTGAGTCTGGGGTGGGGTCAGAGTGTTGAGTCTGGGGTCAGGGGTGGTGGTGTTGAGTCTGGGGGTGGAGTCAGGGGTGGTGGTGTTAAATCTGGGGTGGGGTCAGAGTGTTGATTCTGGTGTGGGGCCAGAGTGTTGAGTCTGGGGTTGGGTCAGAGTGTTGAGTTTGGGGTCAGGGGTGGCAGTGTTGAGTCTGGGGTGGGGTCAGAGTGTTGAGTCTGGGGTCAGGGGTGGTGGTGTTGAGTCTGGGGGTGGAGTCAGGGGTGGTGGTGTTGAGTCTGGGGTGGGGTCAGAGTGTTGATTCTGGTGTGAGGCCAGAGTGTTGAGTCTGGGGTTGGGTCAGAGTGTTGAGTCTGGGGTTGAGTCAGAGTGTTGATTCTGGGGTGGGGTCAGAGTGTTAAGTCTGGGGTCAGGGGTGGCAGTGTTGAGTGTGGGGGTGGGGTCAGGGTGACGGTGTTGAGTCTGGGGGTGGGGTCAGGGTGGCGGTGTTGAGTCTGGGGGTGGAGTCAGGTGTGGTAGTGTTGAGTGTGGGGGTGGAGTCAGGGGTGGCAGTGTTGAGTCTGGGGGTGGAGTCAGGAGTGGCAATTTTGAGTCTGGGGTGGCGGTGTTGAGTCTGGGGGTGGGGTCAGGGGTAGCGGTATTGAGTCTGGGGTTGGGTCAGAGTGTTGAGTCTGGGGTCAGGGGTGGCAGTGTTGAGTCTGGGGGTCTGGTCAGGGTGGCGTTGTTGGGTCAGGGGTGGCGGTTTTGAGTCTGGGGGTGGGGTCAGGGTGGCGGTGTTGGGTCAGGGGTGGCGGTTTTGAGTCTGTAGGTGGGGTCAGGGGTGGCAGTGTGGATTCTGGGGGTTGCAGTGTTGAGTCTGGGGGTGGGGTCAGGGTGGCGGTGTTGAGTGTGGGGGTGGGGTCAGGGGGTGGCGGTGTTGAGTCTGGGGTGGGGTCAGAGTGTTGATTCTGGGGTGGGGTCAGAGTGTTGAGTCTGGGGTCAGGGGTGGCAGTGTAGGGTTGCCACCTGTCCGGTTTTGACCCGGACAGTCCGGGTTTGGACACATGTGCCCGGTTTTGAAGCCTCCTGAGACCCGGGCACATTTAAAAAAAAAAAAAAAAAAAAAAAAAAAAATTTTTTTTTTTTTTTTATTTTTTTTTTTTTTTTTTTTTTAGCTGTCCATCCTGGCCCGGCCGCAACAGAGCTGCACATCCCCGGCTCCACCAGCTCTTGCCTGAGTGTTAGTAGAAGGTGTGCCGCCCGCAGCAGTGCTCTCTGTTAGCCCCCTGTAAACATGTGTGCATCCGGGCTGTAAACATGTGTGCAACTTCTCACTGTGCTAGCCCCTCCCCCTCCCTCCCTCCGGCGCGCCTCCGTCTGCATTGTGTGCTGCAGAGTGGAAGAGGACACATGGGACACAGAGTGCTCAGCTCTTCTCTGACTGGCTACAGAATACACATGGAGGTGGGTGGATGGGCGGACCATACACTACCCCCACCATACACTAAACATACAGTTCTGCCCCCCCCCTGCATATACCATTACCATCCACAGCCGTATATACAGTTCTGCCCCCCTCCATACCATCCACAGCCATACATACAGTCCTGCCCCCCCTGCATATACCATCCACAGCCATACATACAGTCCTGCCCCCCCCTGCATATACCATCCACAGCCATACATACAGTCCTGCCCCCCCCTGCATATACCATCCACAGCCATACATACAGTCCTGCCCCCCCCTGCATATACCATCCACAGCCATACATACAGTCCTGCCCCCCCCTCCATATACCATCCACAGCCATACATACAGTCCTGCCCCCCCCCTGCATATACCATCCACAGCCATACATACAGTCCTGCCCCCCCTGCATATACCATCCACAGCCATACATACAGTCCTGCCCCCCCCTCCATATACCATCCACAGCCATACATACAGTCCTGCCCCCCCTCCATATACCATCCACAGCCATACATACAGTCCTGCCCCCCCCTGCATATACCATCCACAGCCATGCATACAGTCCTGCCCCCCCCTCCATACAGGGCCGGATTAACAGAGGGGCTGATGGAGCGGGGGTTGTAGCTCGATGACCAGAGGTCACAGAAACCCCACATTTGGGGGGTAGGCAGTTGAAGACCTACCCCACAACTGGTCAAAATATGGGATGGCTATCATTTATGGTTCCGGAGATACGGGCCTGCTTGCACAGCCTGTCAGAAGCTACATACAGAGCGGCCAGTATAAATACAAGCTGACACACTGCAGCAGACTGAGGAAAAAAAAATCATCATTAATTTTTTGCTAGAAAATGACTCTATGGTGGTCTTTGCAACTTTTTATGTTGCACGGCATAGAGCTGCACGATTCTGGCTAAAACGACAACTGCAATTTTTTGACAGATGACGATTCTCTCACGATTCGTGCGGCATAACATCATCTTTCACATTAAAATGAAAAAAATAAAAATGGACTAACTTTACTGTTTTTATGGTTTTTATTATTCAATGAAGTGGGCAAATGCAGCGTGACATAAAATATTGCAGCAATTCCCATTTTTGTCTCTGCTAATATATATATATAATGTTTGGTGGTTCCAAGTCATTTTCTAGCAAAAAATATTGCTTTTTAACAAGTGATGGACTTTAAGTGGTTACATTTCTTGCATTTACACACAGAAGTTTGTCCTAAAAAGGAAGTTGGTTACAATGTTTCATGTTGTTTACAAACTTGGCAGACTGCCCGGATATTTTCTTTTGACAGCTGAAAGTCTCTCCACTTGTTATATGAAAGAATCAGCAAACTCTGCATTGGAGATGTCAGGGGGGGAGGGGAATCGACATCACAATTTTTTAACGATTAATTGTGCGGCTCTAGCACGGTACTGTATTTGCGCAGCAATTTTTCAAACATTTTTTTTTTTTTGGAAATAAACGGTTTCATTCATTAAAAAAAACCACTAAAGTTAGCACGATTTTTTTTGGTATCCTAAGCGATGCTTTACATTTTTTTAGGTTACATGTTTAGAGCTACATACCCTCCACACTCCTCTCCTGTACATACTGCCCCCATCATACCCTCCACACTCCTCTCCTGTACATAGTGCCCACTATCATACCCTCCACACTCCTCTCCTGTACATACTGCCCCCATCATACCCTCCACACTCCTCTCCTGTACATAGTGCCCCCATCATACCCTCCACACTCCTCTCCTGTACATACTGCCCCCATCATACCCTCCACACTCCTCTCCTGTACATACTGCCCCCATCATACCCTCCACACTCCTCTCCTGTACATAGTGCCCACTATCATACCCTCCACACTCCTCTCCTGTACATAGTGCCCCCATCATACCCTCCACACTCCTCTCCTGTACATAGTGCCCACTATCATACCCTCCACACTCCTCTCCTGTACATACTGCCCCCATCATACCCTCCACACTCCTCTCCTGTACATACTGCCCACTATCATACCCTCCACACTCCTCTCCCTATACATACTGCCCACTATCATACCCTCCACACTCCTCTCCTGTACATAGTGCCCACTATCATACCCTCCACACTCCTCTCCTGTACATACTGCCCCCATCATACCCTCCACACTCCTCTCCTGTACATAGTGCCCACTATCATACCCTCCACACTCCTCTCCTGTACATACTGCCCCCATCATACCCTCCACACTCCTCTCCTGTACATACTGCCCACTATCATACCCTCCACACTCCTCTCCTATACATACTGCCCACTATCATACCCTCCACACTCCTCTCCTGTACATAGTGCCCACTGTCATACCCCCCACACTCCTCTCCTGTACATAGTGCCCACTGTCATACCCTCCACACTCCTCTCCTGTACATAGTGCCCACTGTCATACCCCCCACACTCCTCTCCTGTACATAGTGCCCACTGTCATACCCTCCACACTCCTCTCCTGTTCATACTGCCCACTATCATACCCTCCACACTCCTCTCCTGTACATACTGCCCACTATCATACCCTCCACACTCCTCTCCTGTACATACTGCCCCTATCATACCCTCCACACTCCTCTCCTGTACATAGTGCCCACTGTCATACCCTCCACACTCCTCTCCTGTACATAGTGCCCCCATCATACCCTCCACACTCCTCTCCTGTACATACTGCCCACTATCATACCCTCCACACTCCTCTCCTGTACATACTGCCCACTATCATACCCTCCACACTCCTCTCCTGTACATAGTGCCCACTATCATACCCTCCACACTCCTCTCCTGTACATAGTGCCCACTATCATACCCTCCACACTCCTCTCCTGTACATAGTGCTCCCATCATACCCTCCACACTCCTCTACTGCATATACTGGTCACTGTTACACCCTCTTCACTCCTTTCCTGCAAGTAATACCTACCCTCTGCACTCATTTCCTGTACATAATGTCTTACACTTTGCACTCCTTTCCTACACATACCAACATACGCGCCACACTCTTGTATATACTGTTGTAAATTCTGCACTCCCTCCCTGCACATACTGTAATACCCTCTGTACTTAATGAAAATTAAAGGTGAACTAATGCCCCTGATCTCCACTGCACTTACCTCTGTAGTAATGGAAGAGTTTTATTTAAATGATTGTGCTGAGGTTTATTCATGTCAGTGAGACTCTTACTTGTGGCACAGCAAAGTAAGCATATTTTATAGGTAAAATAATTATTTTGTTTTATTTAATCATGCCTCGTGAAGCCCCTCCCTCAATATGGCCACACCCACCATATGTAGTGGCGTGTTCGGGTTTGGCTTGAGGAAAAGGTGGCAACCCTATGGCAGTGTTGAGTCTGGGGGTGGAGTCAGAGTGTTGATTCTGGGGTGGGGCCAGAGTGTTGAGTCTGGGGTCAGGGGTGGTGGTGTTGAGTCTGGGGGTGGGGTCAGAGTGTTGAGTCTGGGGGTGGGGTCAGGGTGGCGGTGTTGAGTCTGGGGGTGGGGTCAGGGGTGGCGGTTTTGAGTCTGGGGGTGGGGTCAGGGGTGGCGGTTTTGAGTCTGGGGGTGGGGTCAGGGGTGGCAGTGTTGCGTCTGGGGGTGGGGTCAGGGGTGGCAGTTTTGAGTCTGGGGGTGGGGTCAGGGGTGGTGGCGGTTTTTGAGTCTGGGGTGTGGGGTCAGGGGTGGCGGTTTTGAGTCTGGGGGTGGGGTCAGGGGTGGCGGTTTTGAGTCTGGGGGTGGGGTCAGGGGTGGCAGTGTTGCGTCTGGGGGTGGGGTCAGGGGTGGCAGTTTTGAGTCTGGGGGTGGGGTCAGGGGTGGCAGTGTTGAGTCTGGGGGTGGGGTCAGGGGTGGCGGTTTTGAGTCTGGGGGTGGGGTCAGGGGTGGCAGTGTTGAGTCTGGGGGTGGAGTCAGGGGTGGCGTGTTGAGTCTGGGGGTGGAGTCAGGGGTGGCGTGTTGAGTCTGGGGGTGGAGTCAGGGGTGGCGTGTTGAGTCTGGGGGTGGAATCAGGGGTGGTGGTGTTGAGTCTGGGGGTGGGGTCATGGGTGGCGGTTTTGAATCTGGGGGTGGGATCAGGGGTGGCGTGTTGAGTCTGGGGGTGGAGTCAGGGGTGGCGGTGTTGAGTCTTGAGTATGTGGGCGGAGCTTGGAACTCACTAGACATGTGCGGTTTGATTCGCTCAGAATGGAATTCTCTCACATTTTTTTGTTATATGTATCAAATGTAACAGATTTAAACAAATCTAAAATAAATAATCAAATTTCGGACGAAATTCGAATTGTTTTCAAAATCAAATTTCCGAAGAAAATAAAAAGGGAGTAGAAAAGGAATAGAATAGAAAAAATAGAATGGATATATCCATATTCTGAAATTTGAATAGAAAATAAAAGTATATAACCATTTTCCTGAATTCAAATAAAATAAATTTGAATAGAATATAAAAAATAAAAAAAAAGGATAGAATATAAAAAATAATAAAGTGAAACAGAATAAAATAGAATTGAAAATAAAGGAATAGAATACAAAAAAATAGAATGGATATATCCATATTCTGAAATTTGAATAGAAAATAAAAGTATATAACCATTTTCCTGAATTCAAATAAAATAAATTTGAATAGAATATAAAAAAAAAAAAAAAAGGATAGAATATAAAAAATAATAAAGTGAAACAGAATAAAATAGAATTGAAAATAAAGGAATAGAATACAAAAAAATAGAATGGATATATCCATATTCTGAAATTTGAATAGAAAATAAAAGTATATAACCATTTTCCTGAATTCAAATAAAATAAATTTGAATAGAATATAAAAAATAAAAAAAAAAGGATAGAATATAAAAAATAATAAAGTGAAACAGAATAAAATAGAATTGAAAATAAAGGAATAGAATACAAAAAAATAGAATGGATATATCCATATTCTGAAATTTGAATAGAAAATAAAAGTATATAACCATTTTCCTAAATTCAAATAAAATAAATTTGAATTGAATAGAAAAAATGATAATAAAAAAGGATAGAATAGAAAAAAAAAAAGTAAAGCAGAATAAAATAGAATAGAATAAAAAAATTAGAATGAATATAACCGGAGCTGTGGTGGCTCAACGTGATTGGCACTGCGTTGACAAGCCATTCACCTCTGCAGCCAAGGGTTCGGATCCCGGTCTCGGCTACTTGGCACAGCTGATGTAGCTTCACTTTATACCAGTATAGCCCATCATCTGGGCTATCAAGCGGTAGGCGGCGTACACACGGCCAAGGTTCTCGCTGAAAACCAGCGAGAACCTCGCTGGAATGCACATTCCAGCGAGGACCTCGGCCGTGTGTACGGTCTCGGCGAGCTTCCCGTCGGGAAGCCCGTCGAGCCGAAATAGAGAGCACGCTCTCTATTTCCTCGACGGCCCGCCTGGATGAATGGCTGGTTGCCATTCCCGACGGGCGGGTCGCCGATTTCGACGGCCGGGAGAGAACCTCGACGGGCGGAACGATGTGTTCTGCCCGTCGAGGTTCTCTGCCGTGTGTACGGCGCCGTAGAGTGTTTCCTTGACCGGTCCTCAGATCTCCCCATTTCGCAACGACTATTCATCATGGACCTCCTTAGGTTTGCCACAACTCACAATTATTTTTGGCATGCAGGGGATTTTTATTTGCAACATAGGGGGGGGGGGTTGCTATGGGGGCCAAATTTGCTCCTAGCTTGGCCAACATTTTTATGGCCAAATGGGAGGAGGATGTCGTCTGTGTGGCCGCACGGCCAGAGGTAGTTCTCTGGGCGCGGTACATAGACGATATCCTCCTCCTATGGCGTGGAGACCGCGAGTCTTTAGATACCTTCATGGCCTATCTCAATGATAACCAGGTTGGTATTAGATTGACGTACGAGGCTCACACCTCAAGCATCAATTTTTTTGGACTTGGAGATTTTTGTGCATAATGGGGTAGATTCACATAGAGATCCGACGGTGTATCTACTGATACACCGTCGGATCTGTGAGATCCGACGCTCGGATCCATGCGGCGGATTCCTCGAATCAGGTTCTGCATAGATCTCCCTTAGAGCCGACTGGTGTAAGTGAGTTACACTGTCGGCTCTTAGGCTGCATTCTCCCGCCGTCCGCTAGGTGGCGCTTCTTTTTTTCTACGCGACGAATATGCAAATGAGGAGAACCGCCGATTCAGAACCGTCGCTTTTTTTTTTTTTTACGTCGTTTGCGTTCGGCTTTTTCCGGCGGATCGTTACCCCTGCTATATGCGGGGTAAGTGCGGCGGATCCTATGTTAAGTATGGCCGTCGTTCCCGCGTCGAGTTTTACATTTTTTACGTCGTTTACGTCAGTCGTCCGGGAATACGGCCAATACGTTAATTGCGTGAACGTCGAAAAACAATGACGTGCTTGCGACGTCATTTAAAGCAATGCACGCTGGGAAATTTAGCCGGCGGCGCATGCGCGGTACGGAAACGCGCCTGATTTAAATAGTAAACTCCCCCTAGCCGCGGAATTTGCATTCCGCCCGGGGGATTTACCATCCGCCAGGGCTACTTACGAGGCAAGTGCTTTCTGAATACAGCGCTTGCCTCAAAAACTGGCGCAGGCGGATCGTAAAAAAAGATAGATCACGCGGATCGAAAGATCCGCTGATCTACGTGAATCTACCCCAGTAACTCTTTACAGACTAAAACCCATTTCAAACAAACTGACCGCAACGGGTTTATCCCCGTTGACAGTTGCCACCATCCTTCCTGGCTGAAGTCTGTCCCGCGCAGCCAAATTCTGCGAATTAGACGCAATTGTTCTAATTTGGGGGACTTCAGGGAACAAGCTAATATTCTCAAGAATCGCTTTGTAGATAAAGGATACTTGGAGAATCATATCCAGGAAGAAATTGAACGAGTTTCACTGATAGACAGGGCAACCCTAACAAGAGAGAAAGTCAGAACGGTTCAGGAAAACAGGTTTAGGAATTCTTTCTTCACAACATTCTCTGTGCAACATAAACAAATCAAGTCAATCATCCAAAAACATTGGAATGTTTTGACTAGTGATCCCACCTTAGGACCAACGCTTCCGAATCAGGCAACCGTCATTTACAGAGGGGCTATGGCAATGAGGAATCAGGTGGCACCCAATGTCCCTGACCCTCCAGTGAAACCCACTTTCTTCCCTCTCTCTAAGGGATATCACCCATGCAGGAGGTGTAGAGTATGCGCGTTCAACATAACCAAAAAGAAATCCGTGAGTTTCAGGTCTACGGTGACTGGGGTTGAGTTCCCCATGAAGCAATTTTCAACGCGCGCAACCAGGTATGTTGTGTACCTTCTCACCTGCCCTTGTGGAAAACAGTACGTGGGTCGTACCATACGGAACTTCTCCACACGGGCAGGTGAACACATCACCAAAATCCTGGCTGGCTTTTCCAAACATACAGTGCCCAGACATTATTTGGAACACCATAACAAAAAGGTTGAAGGTACTTTGTTCCAAATCATAGATCATTTTGTGCCTCATTGGCGTGGCGAACCTTGGACTCGGGGTGTATCCAAACTTGAGGTGTTCTGGATATACCAGCTCAAATGTTACGCGCCCCACGGCCTTAACCACTTCAATACCTAGGCCGTCAATTGACGGCCTGGCTTTCAGTGGGGATATCTGAATGACGGGGGCAGCCACAGGCATCATTCAGATATCCATCTCTTCAGGCGGCGAATCTGCGCACCATAAGAACGATCATAGCGGCGGTTCCGCCGCTTGATCGTTCTTCTAGGCGCGGGAGGGGACGCCCCCCCCTCCCGCCGCCATCCGGTGCTTCTCCGGGCTCTCCTTTGCCATCGGAGACCCGGAGAAACGATCCGCTGCCGTCCGTCGAAAACCATAGAGTAGACTGGTGACCAGATGGTCACCAGTCATCTCTATGATCGTTGGAGGCCCGGGCGCGATGTTATGACGTCACGCCCGGGTCCTGGAATGTAAACACAGCCGCAACAGCGGCTGAATGCATTAGATCTGTGAAATTTTTTTCACGATCTAATGCTTTCCAGCCTGGAGGAGAGATGTGGGGGGGAGGGGGAGGTCTTATTGACCCCCCCCGCATTTCTCCATAAAGAGGACCTGTCACACACATTCCTATTACAAGGGATGTTTACATTCCTTGTAATAGGAATAAAAGTGATCAAAAAAAAAAAAAAAATGTCAAAAAAAGTTTAAAAATAAAAGAAATTGTGTAAAATAAAAAATAAAATAATAAAAATAAATTTTTTTAAACGCCCCTATCCCCGGTAGCTCGCGCTCAGAAGCGAACGCACGCGTAAGTCCCGCCCACATATGTAAACGCCGTTCAAATCACACATGTGAGGTATCGCCGCGTGCGTTAGAGCGCCAGCAACAATTCTAGCACTAGACCTCCTCTGGAACTCTAAATTTGTAACTTGTAAAAAAATAAATAAGCGTTGCGTATGGAGATTTTTAAGTACTGGCGTTCGGCGCCATTCCATGAGCGTGCGCAGTTTTAAAGCGTGACATGTTAGGTATCTATTTACTCGGCGTAACTTAATCTTTCACATTATACCAAAAAATTGGCCTAACTTTACTGTTTTGTTATTTTTTAATTCACAAAACCATTTTTTTCCCCAAAAAAAGGCGGTTGAAAAATGATTGCGCAAATAATGTGCGAGATAAAAAGTTGCAATGGCCGGAATTTTATTCCCTAGGGTCTCTGCTAAAAAAAAAATATATATATAGTGTTTAGGGGTTCTGAGTAATTTTCTAACAAAAAAATTATGATTTATGCATGTACGAGAAGTGCCAAAATAGCCCCGGTATTGAAGCGGTTAACCACTTCCCGCCCGGCCAATAGCCGATTTACGTCCGGGAAGTGGTTATGAAATCGTGACTAGCCGTTCTCAAACGTCCTGCACGATTTCATGCCGCACGCGCCCGTGCGGGCGCGCAGCGCGGCGATCGGTGATGCGGGGTGTCAGTCTGACACCCTGCACCTCCGATCTCGGGAACGAGTCTCCGGTGGAGCCTCGTTACCACGTGATCAGCCGTGTCCAATCACGGCTGATCACGATGTAAACAGGAAGAGCCGCCGACGGCTCTTCCTCACTCGCGTCTGACAGACGCGTGTAGAGGAGAGCCGATCAGCGGCTCTCCTGACAGGGGGGGTTCGCGCTGATTGTTTATCAGCGCAGCCCCCCCTCGGATCGCCACACTAGACCACCAGGGGGCAGTAAAAAAAAAGATGCCAATCAGTGCCCACACATGGGCACTGATTGGCAACATTGATCCATCAGTGCCACCCCTCAGTGATCATCAGTGCCACCCCAGTGTCTGTCAGTGCCACCCCACAGTGCCAATCCATGCCCAGTGCCCACCTATCAGTGCCCACCTGTGCCGCCTATCAGTGCCCACCTGTGCCGCCTATCAGTGCCCACCTGTGCCGCCTATCAGTGCCCACCTGTGCCGCCTATGAGTGCCCACCTGTGCCGCCTATGAGTGCCCACCTGTGCCGCCTATGAGTGCCCATCAGTGCCGCCCATGAGTGCCCATCAGTGCCGCCCATGAGTGCCCCATACCAGTGCCGCCTATCAGTGCCCATCAGTGCTACCTAATCGGTGCCCATCAGAACTACCTCATCGGTGCCCATCAGTGCCACCTCATCGGTGCCCATCAGTGCCACCATATCAGTGCCCGTAATTGAAAGAGAAAACATACTCATTTACAAAAAAATTAACAGAAAAAAATAAAAACTTTTTTTTTTTTCAAAATCTTCGCTCTATTTTTGCGCAAAAAAAAAAAACCGCAGAGGTGATCAAATACCACCAAAAGAAAGCTGTATTTGTGGGGAAAAAAGGACGCCAATTTTGTTTGGGTGCAGTGTAGCACGACCGCGCAATTGTCATTCAAATTGCGACAGTGCTGAAAGCTGAAAATTGGCTTGGGCGGGAAGGTGCGTAAGTGCCTGGTATGGAAGTGGTTAATGTGGAGTGGGACGTGAATTCATTTATAAACCAGTCTTGAAATTTCACCAATTTTTGTCTTCCTTTATATCCCTTTTTTTTTTTGTAATTTGGATGGTGGGGAAGCTCTGCTGCATGATTTATATCTACCCACACTTGATATGTTCTCTGTCCTATTGATGTCAATTCATCATGTCCTAATGACATCTAATTTTTGTCTCCTTTAACCACTTCCCGACCGCCCACCGCAGGTATACGTCGGCACTTTGAAGATGGATATCTCGGTAACGGCAGCAGTTGCTGTCACAACCGAGATATCCATCTCTTCTGTGGGCGGTCGGGTAAACGATAATGGCGGTCTCCGCGGCGGAATCGCCGTTATCAGTGGCGGGCGAGCGTCCCCACCCCCCCCCCCCCTCCCGCTGCGCTCCCGCGCCCTCCGCCGCTTACCGGAGCCGTCGGTGGCGGCGGAGGCGATCGGGTGCGCTCGTCTGTTCAGCGGGGATGCGAGTGAGGGAAAAAATTTCCCTCGTCCATCCCCGTAGCTCTGCTGGGGGGCGGAAGTGACGTCAAACGTCAGTTCCAAACAGCGTCTTAAAGAGACATTTTTTTTTAAATGTCATTTGAAAAATGACATTTAAAATTTTTTTTTTTTTTTTTTTTTGCATTTTAGCCTAAATATGAGATGTGACGTCTTTTTGACCCCCCCGGATCTCATATTTAAGAGGACCTGTCATGCTTTTTTCTATTACAAGGGATGTTTACATTCCTTGTAATAGGAATAAAAGTGATAATTTTTTTATTTTAGTGTTAAAAATTGGTAAAATAAATACAAATAAATACGAAAACAAAAAAAAAACATTTTTTTAAATCGCCCCTTTACGACGAGCTCGCGCGCAGAAGCGAACGCATACGCGAGCAGCGCCCGCATATGAAAACGGTGTTCAAGCCACACAAGTGGGGTATCGCCGCGATCGTTGGAGCGAGAGCAATAATTCTAGCTCTAGACCTCCTCTGTACCTCAAAAAATGCAACCTGTAGAATTTTTTAAACATCGCCTATCGAGATTTTTAAGGGTAAAAGTTTGACGCCGTGCCACGAGCGGGGCGCAATTTTTAAGCGTGGCACGTTGGGTATCATTTTACTCGGCGTAACATCATCTTTCGCAATATGTAAAAAAATTGGGCCAAATTTATTGTTGTCTTATTTTTTAATTTAAAAAAGTGAATTTTTTCCAAAAAAAATAGTGCGCTTGTAAGACCGCTGCGCAAATACGGTGTGACAAAAAGTATTGCAATGACCGCCATTTTATTCTCTAGGGTGTTAGAAAAAAAATATATATATATATAATGTTTGGGGGTTTTAAGTAATTTTATAGCAAAAAAAAAATGTTTTAGTCTCGTAAAGACCGAATCTGAAAAACAGGCCCGGGGCTAAAGTGGTTAATATCCCCTTTTTTTTTTTTTAATTTGGATGGTGGGGAAGCTCTGCTGCATGATTTGATATTTACCCACACCTAATATGTTTTTTGCCATATTGATGTTGTTTCATCATGCCTAGTTGTTGGATGTATTATATAGAAACATTAATTTATCATTTACTGTTATGGAAGAATTACATCTGTGGTTTCCCCTGTTCACACGCGCCCAGGGCCCCAGAGTCAAGTTCTGAGCTCCGTTGGATAGCCGTCTCACCATAGGGCTACAGCTAAAACACCTTGCCCATGAATCCCTATTAGACACCTAGATGGAGCGCATACGCCATCACGCTGAGGCGTCGGATGACACGCATGCCGCAGCGTTGTGTGATCTGCGCTTCCATCATCGCCGCCTTCCTGTGTTGAGGGGGCTGTCAGTGTTGTGCTGGAGGCTCTGGTTGGCCGGGATGAGCGAGGCGGGGTGTCTTCGTCCCGCACCCTCACATTGGACAGAGGGAGTCACAAGGGACGGGAGGAGGAACTCACAATGCTCACAGGGCTGTGATTGGCTTCCATATTTGTGTTTCCTGTTTTTCCACTTCCTGTCGGATGGAGCACAGGGGGAGGAAGCAACAGCAGTGAGACGCATGCCAGATGGACGTTGTGTGAACAGGTGTGGATCACAGGTATGGCAATCAGGGGGGCTATTTAACGGCGCAGGTGATGATGGGGTTCAGTTCCATAACCCAGTAGATGTCTGTGAAGACGAAACCGGTCGGTTAACCTCTTCAGGTCCGCGCTATTAACAAAATACGTGAACAGCGCGGACCTGAGGCGCCGGGGTCACGTCTTTGGACGTGATTTGCTTGTAATTCCCCGCCGCGCGCCACAGGGTGGCGCGCGGCGGGGAAAAACAGTCCCGACGCATCACCGAGGATCCGATGCGTGTACCCGGCGGCCGCGATGTCCGTCAGGTACACGCGATCGTCGGTGAGACAGCAGGGACGTGGAGCTCTGAGTGTAAACACGGAGCTTCACGTCCTGTCAGTGAGAGGAGACAGATGCTGTTTCCCTTGTACATAGGGAGACAGATCGGTCACCTCCCCCAGTCACCCCCCCTCCCCCCACACAGTTAGAACACACCCAGGCAATACATTTAACCCCTTCCTCACCCCCTAGTGTTAACCCCTTCAATACCAGTCACATTTATACAGTGATTAGTGCGTTTTTATAGCACTGGTCGCTGTATAAATGTGAATGGCGCCAAAAATGTGTCAAAAGTGTCCGATGTGTCCGCCGCAATATCGCAGTCCCAATAAAAATCGCAGATCGCCGCCATTACTAGTAAAAAAAAAAAATATAAAAAAAAAAATCATAATTATGTCCCCTATTTTGTAGGCGCTATAACTTTTGCGCAAAGCAGTCACTTATTGTGATTTTTTATTTTTTATTTTTTTTTTACAAAAATACGTAGAAGAATACGTATCGGCCTAAACTGAGAAAAAAAAATATAAAAAAAAAAAAAAAATGGGATATTTATTATAGCAACAAGTAAAAAATATATATATATATTTTTAAATTGTCGCTCTTTTTTTTCATTATAACGCAAAAAATAAAAACCGCACGGGCGATCAAATACCACCAAAAGAAAGCTCTATTTGTGGGGGGGAAAAAAGGACGCCAATTTTGTTTGGGTGCCGCGTCGCGCGACCGCGCAATTGTCAGTTAAAGCGACGCAGCGCCGCAAGCTGAAATTTCGCCTGGGCACGAAGGGGGTTTATGTGCCCAGTAAGCAAGGGGTTAACTGGACTCTTATCACCACTATTGCGTTACTACCAAGATTTTTGCTTGCTGTGGTTTCCTTGATGTGCAGTGTGGAACTTTTTATCTTTTGGGTTTTTTTTTTTTTTGCTTTCATATTTTGGTACATGGACTGTATCCTTGCTTGGAATTTTTAATGAGATTTGCAGATCTCTTTGCTGTGTCAATACTTTTTGATCAGCTTTTAACCACTAGCCGACCAGCCGCCGCAGTTATACGGCGGCAGGTCGGCTCTCCTGCGCGAGAGCCCGTCATCCTACGTCGGGACTTTCGCGGCCACTAGGGGGCGCGTGCGTGCCGGGGGCGGCCCGCGCGCTCGCCCCCGAGTACCGCGCGCGTGCCCTGGGGGCGCGATCGCCGCCGGGCGCGCGCGCGCGCGCTTGTTCGTTACAGAGCGGGGAACGAGAGCTGTGCGTGTAAACACACAGCGCTCGTTCCTGTCAGCGGGGGAAACGCTGATCTTCCGTTCATACAATGTATGGACGGAAGATCAGTGATTCCCCCTAGTGAGTTCACCCCCCCCACACAGTAAGAACACAAATAGGAACACACTTAACCCCTTCCCCGCCCCCTAGTGTTAACCCCTTCACTGCCAATGGCATTTTTATAGTAATCCAATGCATTTTTATAGCATTGATCGCTATAAAAATGCCAATGGTCCCAAAAATGTGTCAAAAGTGTCCGATGTGTCCGCCATAATATCGCAGTACCGAAAAAAAAAACGCTGATCGCCGCCATTACTAGTAAAAAAAAAAAAATATTAATAAAAATGCCAATGGTCCCAAAAATGTGTCAAAAGTGTCCGATGTGTCCTCCATAATATCGCAGTACCGAAAAAAAAAAACGCTGATCGCCGCCATTACTAGTAAAAAAAAAAATATTAATAAAAATGCCATAAAACTACCCCCTTTTTTGTAAACGCTATAAATTTTGCGCAAACCAATCAATAAACGCTAATTGCGATTTTTTTTTTTTTTTTTTTACGAAAAATATGTAGAAGAATACGTATCGGCCTAAACTGAGGGGAAAAAAATGTTTTTTTATATCTTTTTTGTGGGGATATTTATTATAGCAAAATGTAAAAAATATTGCATTTTTTTCAAAATAGTCGCTCTGTTTTTGTTTATAGCGCAAAAAAATAAAAACCGCAGAGGTGATCAAATACCACCAAAAGAAAGCTCTATTTGTGGGGGGGAAAAAGGGACGCCAATTTTGTTTGGGAGCCGCGTCGCACGACCGCGCAATCGTCAGTTAAAGCGACGCGGCGCCGAATCGCAAAAAGTGCTCTGGTCTTTGGACAGCAAATATGGTCCGGGGCTGAAGTGGTTAATACATTTCTACACGATGAGGAGGAGGTGTTCTCGCCCTCTTTTTTTTCATGTCTTCCATGAAATACGGAGTCTCACATCTTCACTGTTCCGTCTGACGTTCCTGAGGCCGGCGATACCTGCTCTCCTTTTGGGATCTGCCTACAGCATCACAACCTGGGACATCGATTTACCCATTGGGATGATCGGAGGGCGGCTAGCCTATACAAGCTTTGAAGACCTACCCACCATACGGTGAGCCGTGGGTCAACAAAAGTCGGTAAGAGTACCTTAATATATATGCCAAGGAATGTCCTGGGAAGATGACCTGTTTCTGAGGGAAAGGATTGCCCATGTATATGGATGAGGTGTTTCAAACTGAATGAACAATCAGTCTGTTTTGGGGAAACTGGAATATCAACATCCTCAAACCTACACCTATCCCCCCTCCCCCCTCCCACGTTTTTTTGCTGTTTTCAGGACCTCTTGCATTTGTTTTCAGCTGCACTTACTTTGTTGCAACACTTTTCACATAACCTTCAGTTTGTGTTTTTTTGAATATTGTTATTTGTTTCACCCAGCTCAACAGCTGGCGTTTCATAGCCTATAGTCTATGATCTTCTTCACGAAGGCTGCACCCAGGGCCGCCATCAGGGGGGGTACAGCCCACACTCATGTAAGGGGCCCGGGCATCCCAAGGGGCCCGGATGTCCCGACTGACACAGTTCACTGCCCTACCGACATGGGACGGAGGAGGAGGAGACAACATGGGATGGAGGAGGAGATGACATGGGATGGAGGAGAAGGAGGAGATGGCATGAGATGGAGGAGGAGGAGACAACATGGGACGGAGGAGGAGGAGACAACATGGGATGGAGGAGGCGGAGACAACATGGGACGGAGGAGGAGGAGATGACATGGGACGGAGGAGGAGGAGATGACATGGAACGGAGAAGGAGGAGACAACATGGGACAGAGGAGGAGGAGATGACATGGGACGGAGGAGGAGGAGACAACATGGGACGGAGGAGGAGGAGACGACATGGGACGGAGGAGGGAGAGATAACATGGGACAGAGGAGGAGAAGACGACATGGGACAGAGGGGGAGGAGACAACATGGGATGGAGGAGGAGGAGACAACATGGGATGGAGGAGGAGGAGATGACATGGGATGGAGGAGGAGGAAACAACATGGGATGGAGGAGGAGGAGACGACATGGGACGGAGGAGGAGAAGACAACATGGGATAGAGGAGGAGGAGACAACATGGGATGGAGGAGGAGGAGATGACATGGGATGGAGGAGGGGGAAAAGACGACATGGGATGGAGGAGGAGGAAACAACATGGGATGGAGGAGGAGGAGACGACATGGGACGGAGGAGGAGAAGACAACATGGGATAGAGGAGGAGAAGACAACATGGGATGGAGGAGGAGGAGATGACATGGGATGGAGGAGGGGGAAAAGACGACATGGGATGGAGGAGGAGACGACATGGGATGGAGGCGAACGAGGAGACGGCATGGGATGGAGGAGGAGGAGGAGACGACATGGGATAGAGGAGGAGGAGACAACATGGGATAGAGGAGGAGACAACTTGGGATAGAGGAGGAGACAACATGGGATGAGCGAGATGAGATTGTAAGAGGAGGACATGTTATGGGAAGATGGGACTGAAGGAGGAGGAGGAGGAGGAGAAAGAGGACATGGCAAGGAGGAGGAGTGGGACTGTCTGGGATGTCAGTGAGCAGATTCAATGGTACGGCCAGTGGGTAGTCCCTAGGAAATGTTGGTGGTCAGGACTGGGGGTAGGGGGCCTGGGCCTAAAGCTGTGTAAGGGGCCCCAAAATTTCTGATGGCTCCCCTGGCTGCACCTTAGGTCTTACTGTATTTTGGCTGGTAGCTACATCACCCTGGCCATTTATGGTTTTTCCTACATCTATATAGTTTTGGCGCTACGCTTTTTTTCTTTTTTCTATTACACTTTATCCACTGTGGTGTTGGCTGCCTATACACATTGGGCCAGATTCATGAAGAGTTAGGCTGGCGGATCCAGTGATCCGCCAGCCTAACTGTCACTTTAAGCCGGCGTTTCTGTTTTCTGTAACCAGAAAACAAGAAACGCCGGGTTGAAGTTCCGATGCGAGCGGCGTAAATGAATTTCGCCATCGCATCGTTACTTCAACTTAAAAATGGCGCCGGGGGCGTTACCGCCGGTTTACGCTCAAAAAATATGTTAATGAGCGGAATTCGGCAATTCACGAGCGAATTCGGGCGCGACGCAGTGACGTTGCGACGTTTCCGGAAGCGATACGCGGCGCATAGATAAAGCAGCCCCCTAGTGGAGTATCCTATGTTAGGTATAGGCGTCGTCATCGCGTCGGAAAAAAAAAGAAAAAACGTCGCTTGCGTAAAAAGTTCATGAATGGGAACGTGACGTCATTGACGTTCATTCACAGAATTTGGAGCATGCGCACGGGGATGCTTTGACACTCGACGCATGCGCAGTACGTTCGCCGCGGGATCGCGCTTAGTTTAAATAATACACGCCCCGTACCCGCCCAATTTGAATTCCGCCGGCTCATTTGCGATGCGCTGCCGCAACTTTAGGAGCAAGTGCTTCTTGAATAACAGCACTTGCTCCTAAAATTTCGGCAGAGTAACGTAAATGAGAAGCGTTACTCTGGAGCAAAGATGCTCCCATCTACCTGAATCTGGCCCTATGGGCCAGATTCTCAGAGGCGTTACGACGGAGTATCTCAGATACCCCGTCGTATCGCCGTTTTTTTTGCCTCGTATCTATGCGCGTGATGCTGAGCATCACTTTTGCATAGATACGCTTCTACATCCGACAAGTGTAATACAATTACACTTTCGGATCGTAGGTGTAATGACAACTCCGGGCCACTAGGTGGCCTTTACGTTGTTATTTCATTTGCATATGCAAATGAAGTAGTACGCCGATTCTCTATCGCTTTTACGCCGCCCCGTCGTCGCGTACGTCGTTTACGAACTCGTAAGGTTACCCCAGCTTCTATGTGGAGTAACCTTACGAGGTCCCGTCGGATGCCGTCGTGTCCCGTCGGACGCCATGTTAAGTATGGCGTCGGGTCAGCGTCGGCTTTTTCCGTCGCTTACGTCGTTTTACTAACTCGTTCGCGAATAGGGACTTGCGTAAATGACGCTCACGTCGTTTTGACGTCGGTTTCAACGACGCTTCCCGACGTGAGCTGGAGCATGCGCACTGGGCTTTTTCCCCGGCCGGCGCATGCGCAGTTTGTTCGACGCGGGGGCGCGCTTAATTTAAATACAAGCCGCCCCATTTCAATTGCGCGGGTTTACGCTTGGCGATTTACGAGACGCCAACGCAAACTACGGAGCAAGTGCTTTGAGAATAAAGCACTTGCTCTAGTACGCAGCGGCGGCGTAGTGTAAATGGCTTACGCTACGCCGCCGAAAATATATGAGAATCTGGCCCTATATATTTACACTGAATTGTTTAGCGCAATATATTTTTTTTTTTTTTTTTTTTTTTTTTTCCACTTCAGTCTTAACCGTAGCTTGAGACCTGCTCATGGTTACTTTGTTTTTAAATTTAATCCTTCTTTATTTAGAAAATATTGGTTTTACAGCATGAGTTACTTAACAATTACATTGGAATCGACCAAATACAACAAAACATTAAGGGCCAGATTCAGGTAGTCCAGAGCATCTTTGCTCTGGAGTAACGCTTCTCATTTGCGTTGCGCTGCAGAAATTTTAGGAGCAAGTGCTGTCATTCACGAAGCACTTGCTCCTAAAGTTGCGGCAGCGCATCGCAAATGAGCCGGCGGAATTCAAATTGGGCGGGTACGGGGCGTGTAGTATGCTAACTAAGCGCGTTCCCGCCGCGAACGTACTGCGCATGCGTCGAGTGTCAAAACATCCCCGTGCGCATGCTCCAAAATCTGTGAATGAACGTCATTGACGTCACATTCCCATTCATGACCGTTTTACGCAAGCGACGTTTTTTTTTTTTTTTTCGACGCGATGACGACGCCTATACCTAACATAGGATACTCCAACCCCATGTAGGTATATCTATGCGCCGCGTATCCCGTCCGGAAACGTCGTAACGTCACTGCGTCGCGCCGGAATTCGATCGTGAATTGCCGATTTCTGCTCATTAACATATTTTTTGAGCGTAAATCGGCGGGAACGCCCCCGGCGCCATTTTTAAGTTGAAGTAACGATGCGATGGCGAAACTCAGTTACGCTCATCGCATTGGACCTTCAACCCGGCGTTTCTTGTTTTCTGGTTACAGAAAACAGAAACGCCGGCTCAAAGTCACAGTTAGGCTGGCGGATCACTGGATCCGCCAGCCTAACTGTTCGTGAATCTGGCCCATACTTCTTATCTCATAGTCCTTTGTACTCGTTTAAGACTCAGGGGTATATTTGAGGATAACAGGGTAGGCGTGAAATACAGGTAGTTATTTACATCCAGGGTTAGCCTAAAAATAGTACCCTGTATTATCTCCTATAGTTCCTGCTCCAGGTTTAAGTTCTCCGTCTATGATGGGATGTTATGTTCCCCTGTTTTCTCCAGCCTTCCCATATTATCCATTTTTAATTGTCTCTTTTCTCTCTTTTTTCCTTTTTTTTCCCCTTCCCTTCCATCCTCCCTCTCCCCTCCCTTCCCTCTTCCCCCTTAATAATACAGAAAAAAAAATAAAAAAATAAAAAACAACCCCCCCCCACCGATTTCTCTCTTCTCTCCCTCCCCTCCCCTCTCCCAGGTCAGAGCTCCCCATCCGGTTCCTTAGAGCTTCCCTCATTCCCGTTCCGTCACTCCCCTCCCATCAAACTCCTCCCTTCTTCTGAGTGTATAAATACATTCCATGTTCCCCAGGTTAAGTTATATTGTTCCTTTCTATCTTGGGCTGATAAGACCATGTCCTCTATTGCACAAATCTTCCTCACCCTATGGAGCCAGTCGGTTATCCTAGGGGGGTTATTTTTTTTCCAATTTTGAGTTATCCCAGCTTTAGCTTCGTTGACCATATGGCATATGATCGATTTCTTATATATTTTTATTGGAATCTGCGTTAGGTGCAGCAAACAAAAAGCTGGGTCATCCTGCAGTTGGTATGTTGTAAATTTTTGGGTTATCCTTAATACTTCCTGCCAGTATTTCCTGATCTTTGGACAGGTCCAAAATAAATGATATATGGTTCCCCTATCTTCCTTGCATCTCCAACAGATATCTAGGGTTCCCGGGAACGCCCTACTCAATTTCTCTGGTGTGTAGTACCATCTATTTAATATTTTATAATTTAATTCTTGGAGCCTAGTGCTAATTGATGATTTCATGGTTAAATTAATTATTTTTTGTTGCTGAATCTGTGAGAAATTCCTCTCCATATCTCTGGCCCATTCTCTTATAGATGGTATCTCCTGGCCTTCTAAAGGTGTTATTCCTAGCCTATACAACCTAGATAGTAATTTATCCGGGGGTTCCTGGTCTTCACAATATCTTTCAAATTGTGTTAATTCCCTTTTATATCTGTTTATTGATCCCACAGAGTTCAGAAAATGGCACAATTGTACCGCTTGCCAATTTTTTATCCCATATTTTCCTTCCTGGAGTACCAATGAGGGTACAGTTGGCCATCTGTCTTGTTCTGAGAAATGTGATATCTGTGTAAGGCCCCTCTCTCTGAGACTCCTATATGCTCCTTTCTCCATGCCTGGTGGAAAGCAGGGGTTTCCTAATACTGGATACAAGGGGGAGAAGCTTGAGGTGTGTTTTCCTAACTGACATATCTTATGGCCTATTGCTAACGTCGTCCCTATAATTGGATGGTTTTTTAATTGTTTCGGCAATATTTGATAGCACCATAGTGCTCTTTGCAGTGGGATTTGACTAATTTCTTGTTCCAGATCTACCCATAATTTTGTTCCTATCTTCCTACCCCATTCTATAATCCTACCCATATGGATCGCTTGATAGTATTTGGTTACATCTGGTATTGCTAAACCCCCATTACTCTTAGGTAGGCACATCCTGCTCCTACTAATCCTAGGTTTTTTCTTGGCCCAAATGAACTCAAAAAGTAGCCTATTTACTTGAAGTAAATAGGCAGGGGGGATCTTGATTGGTATTGTTTGAAGGAGGTATAATATTCTAGGGAGTATACTCATCTTAATAGCATTACATCTCCCAAACCAAGAATGAAATCCCTTCTGCCATCTCTTCACAGTATCTTTAATTATGTTCATCAATGGAGGGAAATTTACTTCAAAAATATTACCTAGTTTTGGTGGGATATAGATCCCCAGATATTTCATAGCTATCTTAACCCACTTAAATTTAAAATTAGGTTTTAAGGTTTGTTGTAGGCCCCCGGTAGTTCCACACCCATAGCTTCTGATTTCTCATAGTTGATTTTTAAATTTGCTAATTTCCCATATTCCTCTATTTCTCTCATCAAATTCTGTAGCGATTCCCGGGGATGAGATATGGTAAACAGCATGTCATCTGCAAATGCAGAAATTTTATATTCTCTGTCTCCTATATCTAATCCCCGGACTCTCGGGTTTTGCCTAATCCTATTCAGCAGAGGTTCTAGTGTCAAAACGTATAGTAGCGGGGACAATGGGCACCCCTGTCTTGTTCCATTTAATATTTTAATAGGCTCTGAGAGGATCCCATTTACCTTAACTGATGCTTGAGGTGTAGTATACACCCCCATAATCCATCTGTACATATGTTCTCCTAATCCAATCTGTCTCAGTACTCCTGCCATAAACTTCCAGTTAACTCGGTCGAAAGCCTTTTCGGCGTCTGTACTTAGGAAGATCGAAGGTGTTTTGGTTTCCCTTGCCCAGTGTACTAGGTTCAATACTTTAATGGTATTATCCCTGGCTTCCCGGGTCGGGATAAAACCCACCTGATCTAGGTGTATTAGCTGTGTCAGGAACGGTTGTAATCGAGCTGCTATTAGTTTTGTAAAAAGTTTTAGATCTGTATTCAACAATGAGATCGGGCGATAACTACCGCACTCCGCCGGGTCCTTCCCCTCTTTGGGAATCACCGCAATATGTGCCATAAGGGCTTCCGGGCGGAACGCGGTAGATCGGCCGATCTCATTGAACATCCCAATCATGTATGGTCCGAGGATGGGGAAAAAATGCTGGTAGTACTGAATAGAAAACCCATCTGGACCAGGGGCTTTCCCTTTTTTAACCATTTTCATAGTTCCTTGGAGTTCCTCCATTGAGATAGGTCTATCAAGAATCTCCCTTTCGTTTGAGGGTATTCTTTTAAGTTGTGTTGAGGACAAATAGTCTTCAATCCTTCCTCTAGGGATATCTATTTGTTCTAGATTGTATAGAGAGGAATAGTATTCTCTAAATCTCTGCGCTATATCTTTAGGGAGTGACATTATCTGGCCGTTCTTACCCTTAATATGTGGTATGTACACCGTATTCCTCATATCTTTTAATTTCCCTGCTAGTACTCTGCCGCACTTGTCACCTAGTTCATATGTTATCCATCTACCTACTTGGATGATCGCTTTAGCTTTATACCTCAATAGTTCAGCTAACTCCCTCCTTTTGTATCCTAATTCTTCTCCTACTTTGATTGATTGTGTACCTTTATGTTGAATTTCCAGGGTTTGGATATCTGTCGTTAATTTCCTAACCTGATTCTCTCGGATTTTTTTTATTCTTGCCCCATGCTTTATCAATATACCCCTCATCACCGCCTTGTGGGCCTCCCACACCACACTTGGGTCGCTCCCCGGAGTATCGTTGGTCCGGAAGTATTCTCCTAGTTCCTTTTCTACTGCTTCTTTGACTTCTGGGGTCTGTAATAGGCTTTCATTCAGACGCCAACGATATCCCGTGGAGAGAGCCTTACCTGATATTATTATGTCAATTGTCACTGGGGCATGATCTGACCAGGTTATATTTCCAATTTTTACTTCCACCACTCCCGTCAATAAATAGTGGGGGATCAAAAAATAATCCAGCCGGGAATATCTTTTATGCGGATTGGAGTAAAAGGTATAGTCTCTCTCCTCCCCATGTAATATCCTCCAAGCGTCGACCAGATGCATTTCTTTTAACTTTCGCAGGACTCGCCCCCTAGATTTACCTGATAGAGAAGAAGATCCTAGAGATGTATCTAGTTTGGGGTCTAATGTCATATTAATGTCTCCTCCTAGTATCAACTTCCCTTCTATAAATTTATCTAGTTTAGACAGTACTTTAATCAGGAAAGTATCTTGATTCGTATTAGGTGTATATAAAGGGCCAGATTCAGGTAGATGAGAGCATCTTTGCTCCAGAGTAACGCTTCTCATTTACGTTACTCTGAAGACCCTTTCAGCGCAAGTCCTGTAATTCACATAGCAGTTGCGCGTAAACTTGCGCCAGAGTAACGATAATGCGCTGGCGTAACCCGACGCAAGTGGAAGTGGGTGTGATCATATGTAAATGATGGGCGGAGCCCAGCGCAGAGGCTTACGTTCAGCGCATCAACCACGGAGCATGCGCAGTGAGTGCGGCTCCACTCGCCCCCTTTGTGCGCATGCTCACAACTTCCGTCGGCACCACTTCACGGGAAACGTCAGCGCAATGCCTTCCGTTGGGCGTTTAAATGCGCCCGTAGAAGCGCCATTTCGGCACTAAAGTATATCCTGCTCCCCCTCCCCGCAGTGATGTTACTTTTGTTTTGAGATGGCTGCTCCCGTTCCCCGCAAACACACAGGAGAAAGCTGAACTTTAATGGCCAGGAGCTGTCAGCCGTCATCTCGGCTATGGAGACCTATGATGTCTTCCTCCATGGCTGTAAAATTTGACAGACAAGCATGGACAGAGGTGTTGTCCTGCAAGTGGGGGTGCTCAGCTAGCTCTTATCGTCGGTAACGCTGCTGTAGCTGCTCTCCTGCTGACCTGTGGCCATCTGGAGTAAAGATAAAGCAGCCTTTTGTAGAAATAACTTTGCGCCGGACGGACGAGATACGCGCGGCGCATGTAGCCAGCGTATGGTGCTAATCCGTTCGTGAATTGGGAAAAATCCCTCATTTGCATATTTGCAGGGGAAATCAATAGGCGCGACTGATGCGCCCAACGAAATTAAGCGCTGACGATACTCTGGCGTCGGAACGTTCCGCCAGTCGCAAATGACCCGTTATTGGGCGCATCTAGTTTGGTGGGTACGGGCACATAGAAACGACGGCGCATCATCACAGTTACGCGGCGCATATCGAAATACTCCAGCGCAAGTGTTCCTGAATCTGGCCCATAGTGGCTAATGTTACTTTCTCGTCTCCTAAAGTGCCTTTTAGAAAAATATACCTTCCATTTTCGTCTATCTGTTTTTCCGTTAATGCCCAAGAAATCTGGTTGGATATTAATATAGCCACTCCCTTAGATTTAGATGTTGGACTAAATGAGTGGTAGGCCCATGGAAAAAATCTATTTTGTAAATAGGGTAACCGACTAGCTCTAAAATGGGTTTCTTGGACAAAGGCCACATCTGAGCGCATTTTTTTTAATTCACAAAGGAGCATTCTCCTTTTTTCTGGGGTATTTAATCCCTTGACGTTAAAAGTGGTAATCCTTATATCCCCCATCCTTGCAGCTCAGAGTCCTCTCCCCTCTCCTCCTCACCTTAAACCCGGGAAACGAGGCTAGATAAATAGGTGAGGAAGGAGAGAAGATCGCGCCTAGGAGAGGAGAGGGAAGAGAGAAAAAAAAAAGGGGGAAGACCCCCCCCCACCCAATCCCCTTACTTATTGACCGTGGGTATCGAGAGGTATGGTACAAAGACCCCCCCCTCTACCCCAGAGCCAATTTAGCTCCTACTTGCTTACTCTATACTCTATCCCCTAAGTATCCCCCTGAGTAATTCCCTATCGGGGGGTACTGGTTTTGCGCACTCCTATATCGCGGTGCCCCCGCACCCTCCAGCCCTCCTTCCACCTCCACTTTATTTAAATCATAATATATTGCCCATCTCAATTAATCCCTGGATCTCAAGTATTCCTGTCTTACTTCCACCCCCCTCCTCCCCCCCCCAGCCGCCCACCCCCTACTATTGCCCCATTAAGGGGCTACTGATTCTCCCTAGGCACCTAATTGTTAATAACGCCAGGGTATTACCCTCCCTCCCCCAAGCGTCTTCGTCATATAAATATCCCCCCCCCCCTTCCCAGTACTGGGGTTAAATCCCACTATAGAGTGTGGGTGCTAATTGTTTCTATAGTCTTCTCACAGTACATGATGCATAATAATCTGTAATATAGTATTCTTACAATAGTTCGAAAAGGAAAAAAAAAAAAAAAAAAGCAAACAACAGAACTAATTTTATAATGCATTCTAAAACATCATGCATAGCGTGTCTCAATAGATGTACTATCTAAATGGTTTCCCTCAAATCTAATTCACGTACCTATTCATAATACAACCGTTTTACTTTAACAAAACCTTAATAGTACATTCCAAATAAATTATATTACTCCTTATACCCAGGTTATCAATAAATCTACTTGGGATCTGGGTGTTCCCTCCCCCTCCACCCACCCTCTCCCTCCCCCTCCCCTCCCACCCCTCCCCATACGTGCCTGTTCCTTAATGTGTGTTAGCTATTGGTATTGAATATGTGTAAAACCAAACTACTTTATTACTGTGAACTGTGAGTTGTGACTAACATATCTAGTGATATACCTCCCTCAATAATATGTCCATTGGGCTTTACTATTAATTCCCACCCCCCTTAACCTTGTGTAGGTGTGTATTGAGTATTATCTCTATTTATAGTGTATTATAGTGTATTATTGTATTATATAGTGTATAGTGTAGTTATATTACCCCCCCTTTTAACCCCCACCCCTCTCCCCTTACCCCCACTTCCCTAACCTATTCCTCCCCTCTAATCTCTATTCCCCCCACCCCCCATCCTACCCACCACCCCCCACCCCTCGCCCCTCTCCCCCTTCTTAGCACCCCGTACACTCTTAACACCGGCTACCCCACTCTGGGGTTTTCATAAAAAAAAGTCCAGAGGGGGAAAAGCAAAAAACAGTCAGAAGAAAAAAGGGGAGGCCCCAATTATGAAGGCACCAAGGGACAAAAAAAAAAAAGGGGGGGAGAAAAAAAAAAAGAAGGAGGCCAGTCTCTCTCAAAGGTCCAAACCCACAAAAAAAAAAAAAAAAAGAGAGAGGGAGGGGGGGGGGGGGGGGGGGTGGGAGAAAGGGGCAGTCAACAGGGCCTCCCGTTTCAACTATTCCTTAAGATTGGCTGTCTCCAATCCACCACCTCTAAAGGGTTGATCCCCAAAAAGGAGAAGAGTTCCGGCAAGTCATTTTTGGAGCGCAGCCAAAATGTACCTGTATCTTGTTTCCTGATCAATACAGATATTGGATACCTCCATCTGTATGTTCCCCCTAGTTCCCTTATTTGATCTAATATGGGGCGTAGCATAGCTCTCCGTTGCAGAGTAGCACTTGATAGGTCTGGTAGTATCTTCAACTGGGCTCCATTAAATTCTATGGTCCCCATGTCCCAGGATTTCCTTAATATTGCCTCTTTTTGTCTAAAATAATGCAGTCTGCAAATCACATCTCGAGGCCGAGAGCTATCTTTGGGCTTGGGGCCAAGGGCCCTATGCACTCTGTCCATCTCAAGGTTTAAAGGGGAAACATCCTTTAATAATATCAAAAAGATATTTTTTACCGTCTCTTGGAGGTCTTCTGGGACTGCTGCTTCAGGGATACCTCTTATACGTAGATTATTCCGTCTGTTCCTGTCTTGGATTTCTTCTAATTGCAACTGTAGAGAGTTAATCACATCTGATTGTTTATTTCTTTCCTGTTCCAGTGTCATCACCCGCTGTGTGAGGTCTTTGGAGGTACTTTCATTCATTGTCGTGCGTTTTTCCAAGCCCTGAACCTCCCCTTTAATTTCTGCCATATCTCTGGAGTGGGCTTCCTCTATTTTCATAATTAATGTAGTAATGTCCTCTCTTGTTGGTAATGCCTGGATCAGGGATTTTAGGGTCTCAAGCTCACTCTTCCCCCCTTCACTTAGTCTGGATGGGGGATCACTTCCCCCTGTATTGATCACCCGGGGGCTTTGAGGAGCTGTCTGTAGTGTCTCTACGTCCGCCCGCACCTCTAGCCTTGGGATAATAGTCTGCGTTTGCATTTGCGGACTCTCTAGGCTCTGACCCTGCTCACCCCCTTTCTCCATTTTTGAAAAATAGCTCTGGATCTCCAAATGACCCACTAGGCTGGGTGGCTGTGTTAACAGTGCAGTCCTCCTGGATGTCCGTGTGTCTCTAGCTCTAGCTGCACACATGCCTCCCCTCCACTTTCCACATGCGTTTTTCTCAATTCTCAGGCTTTGTGCTGCTCGTTCCTCTCGGCGTCTCCCCAGGAAAGTTAGGGGCGCTTAGTGCTTGAGAGCTATCTAGTTGGACTAGGGCTATGCTGGAGCAGGTCCGCCACACGGTTCACTACAGCCCCCTGCACGCTACACACTAAACGCCATCACCACCTACCCAGCCGTGGAGCCATGGCTCCTCACTGACTTAGCCTCCCCACCTGCACCCTCGTTCCTACTCCCGTCTCCGGTCTCCGGTCTCCTCAGCTTTTCCTTCCCCACATCCAGCTCCCTTCACTTTCAGTTCCGCCGGGATCCAGAAAGTCCCATCTACGCCGCTAACATGCGTACCGCGTAGCCAGCGGAGGGCGGCAGGTGGGGACACAAGCTGCAACAAACAGCAGGCAGCTGGAGCAGCGGGAGAGCGAAGGGTAGGCTTTCAGCCCTCACAGTGTCTAACGGCTCCAGGGACAGTCCGGGGAGTCCCACCGGAGATCTTCGCCAAGTTGTACCGACAACAGGTTACCTTTCTCGGGCTGTAACTTTGTATCACGCACGGAGGGCATGGAGGTAGCGGGAGCTCACACCTTCACAACCTCACTCAGCCATGCGCAAACCACGCCCCCCAGTAAGTCGCATTGCTCATGGTTACTTTCAATGATTATGTCTCGACTTTGGTTTTGCATCATAAGTGGGAATATGTATATATTTATTTGTGTTTTTTTTTTTTTTTTCCCCTTCCTTTCTTTCCACCCTCTCTTCCCCCCTCCCCCTCCTTCCCCCCCCCCCCCCCCCCCCCCCTCCCCCCCCCCCCCCCCCCCCCCAACCTCCCACCCATCCTCCCCCTGGGCCTCTATCGTCTCTTCTATTTAATATTTAATAATTCCCTCTCTTCTTTATTACTTAAACTTCCATCATTTCGGCGTATTCCAACTTAACTTTATATTTTTTCCAGACATCCCATTTTTCTTCAAATTCACCCCAGGTTTCTTCCTCTCTATGTCTTAAGTATTCGTTGTAATAAATTTCGTCCACCTTTTTCCCCCATTCTCTTAATGTAGGACTCTTTTCTTGTTTCCAGTTACTCGAGATCTGGCTTTTTGCGGCGTTGAGAAAGTCTGGGATTAGGGTCTTTAGATATTTCTTAGTTGGCATTCGAGCCCCATGTAAAACGCAAACCCAAAAGTCCTCCGGTATATTTGTGTTTATTATTTCTTTAATTTTTTGTCTTATTTTTAACCAAAATTTTTTTTATTTTTGGGCAAGACCACCAGATGTGTATCATTGTGCCTACCTCTCTACAACCTCTCCAACATAAGCGCAAATTATTTCCTAGAGCTGAATGTAATTTGTCTGGTGTAAGGTACCATCTTACCAGACATTTATAATTCTGTTCCATTACTTTGTTATTTATAGAGGTGACATGAACCCTATTTATTATCTGTCTGGTTTCATTTATTAATGTGCCTGTTTCTTCTTCCCATTTTTTGATGAATGGGGGGGGTACGCTCTGTTTTTTTTAAGGCATTCAAAGTTTCGTATATCATCGAAATTGTTCCCTTATCAAATTTCTTTGTACAAAGTCTCTCAAATGGCCGCAAGTTTGTTTCGGATCTTATAGGCTGTGAGAGACCTTCAAAGAAGTGTCTTAATTGAGCGTATCTCCATTCATCTATCACCACTGTGTCTCTCTTTTCTTCCATCTCCTGCAATGTTAATAATCTATTTTGTTCCATGAAATCTTTTAGTTGAGTGTCCTCTTTCTTGATCCAATTACCAAACATTAAAGTTTCTCCTGGAGGGAAAAATTTTGTGTTTTTTAGGGGTATAAATGGTGAGTTAAAGCTCCATCTTTCTTTCCTGTGAATCTGGTCCCATAGTGCTAAAGCGTGTTTTGTGATATCTTGGGCTTCATGGCTTAGTCCTCTATGTTGTGGTGGGATCCAGATCATTTTCCCTAGTGCAGATTTACTTAATTTATTTTCCATAACTACCCATCTTTTTTCTACATTATTTTTTGCCCAATCTATAATTCGTGATAGAATAATTGAATAATAATAATTTTTGAAATCCGGTGCTCCCAGCCCCCCTTGTGTCTTATCTTTTGTTAAAAGTGTTAACTTAATTCGTGTTTTTTTCCCCCTCCATATAAATTTAAGAAACATTGCTTGCAGTTTTTTGAAGAATGCTTGCGGGATTCGTATTGGGAGCATCTGAATTTTGTAAATAATTTTTGGTAATATTATCATTTTAAAAATATTTATCCTCCCTGTCCATGTTAATTGTCCTGGTGCTATTCTATTAAGATCTTCTTTAATATTATTCAATAATGGTATGAAATTGGATTTGTACAGGGTCTCTTTAGAATTTCCTAGTCTAATCCCCAGGTAGTTTAACTCTTTTTTCCAACAAAATGGGAAATCTTTCTGCAAGGCCTTCTCCTCTTTTTTAGAAAAATTGATGTTCAATATTTCAGATTTGGTTGGGTTCATCTTAAAGTTAGACAGCATACCGTATTCTTTTATTGTTTTAATTATGCTCGGCAAGCTTGTCCTAGGGTTTGATATATAGAATAGGATGTCGTCGGCGTATGCTGCTACTTTATGTATCTCTCCTCCCACCATTATCCCCTTGATATCCGAGTTTCGCCTTATTATATTCAGAAGGGGTTCTAATACAAGCGTAAACAGCAACGGCGACAGTGGGCAACCCTGTCGAGTCCCATTCCTTAGTTCAAAAGGATCTGATATCTTCCATTGATTTTAATCCTTGCCGTCGGTTTATTATACAGGGCTCCTATCCACTGCCTCATTCTAAGGCCAATTCCTAGTTTTTCTAAAGTGTTCTGTGTAAATCCCCAGTCCACTCGATCAAAGGCCTTTTCTGCGTCTACAGACATTAACAGCCCTGGAATTCCCCTTCTTTTGGTTTCTTCTATAATCATAAGCGAACGGATTCCGTTGGCTCTCCCTTCCCTTCCTGTAATAAACCCCACCTGATCTATATGTATTACATCTGGCATGATATTTTTCAACCTGTTGGCGAGAATTTTTGAAAAGATTTTTAGGTCTATGTTGAGGAGCGAGATCGGTCTATAGCTGGAGCATAGGCTATTATCTTTACCTTCTTTAGGTATTACAGTTATTAAAGATTCTAAGCTCTCCTTCCTCATTTCCCATTTATCTCCTATTCCATTGTAATAGCTGCATAATTTTGGAGTCAATACGTCAGACAATATTTTAAAATATAAGGTTGTAAATCCATCCGGACCGGGGCTTTTATCACTGGGCATTTCCCTGATTATTTTTATAATTTCGTCTTCTGTTATGGGCATTTCTAAGATCTTAAGTTTATGTTCTGGTATGCTGTTTAACTCTGACTTCTCCAAATATATTTTAATTTGTTCATCTCTTAACTTTATTTCCTCTTTAGTGTTATCTTTATTGATTGAGTAGAGTTCTTTATAAAATTCTTGAAAGTTATCTATAATCTCTGAGGTTTTAAATCTTATTTCTCCCGTTTTCGTTTTTATTTTTTCTATAAAATTCATGGCTTTTTTCTTTTTTAGGAGACTCGCTAAATATTTCCCCGTCTTATTCCCCCATTGGTATCGTTCTTTCTTAATTATATTAAATTCTGCCCGAGTTTGCTGTTCTATAAGTTCTCTGAACTCTTCCCTTTTCCTATAAAGTTTCTGGAGTATATCTCTTTGGCCTATTCCTTTATGGAGCTGTTCAAGTTCTGATATTTCTTTGGTTAGATTGTTTCTTATATCTATATATTTTTTTCTTTTATAAAAATTCCTCGAACAAAAACCTTATGGGTCTCCCATATTATAGCTTCCGACATACCCTCAGTACTATTCTCTCTAAAAAATTGTTGCAGCTCGTGCCTTATTTTCTTTTCAATTTCCTTATCTAATAACAATTCCTCATTTAATCGCCAGTTTGATTTTCGATTATCTTGTTCTCCCATTCTGAGTTGAAGGGAGATAGGGGCATGATCTGAAAAAGTTATAATTTCAATCTTTGTATCCTCCACCTGGTCAAGCATTCTATGTTCTACCAGAAAATAATCAATTCTGGTGTACGTCCCATGCACGGGCGAGAAAAATGTATAGTCTCTTTGGTTTATGTGCTTTGTTCGCCATACATCTACCAGCTGATGTTGATACATCTTCTTTTTTAGTCTGTTTCTCTGACTCATCTCGCTCATCCGCGCATGGGACGTACTATCTACTTTGGGATCCAGGCAGAGATTCAAATCTCCTCCTATCACGACCTTCCCTTTCTTAAAGCTCATAAAATCTTCTATTATTCTTGTCAAGTATTGAGCTGGTTTCTTATTCGGGCAGTAGATGTTCGCCAGGGAAATCTCATGTCCATTCAGACTTCCATTTAAAAATAGAAAGCGTCCCTCTGGATCTACTTTTCTTTCAGAGACAACGAACCGAGTGCCCCTGGCAAACCCTACCGCCACTCCTTTAGCTCTTGGGGTGGGGGAGTCAGCGTAGATCCATAACGGAAACTCGTCTGAGTTAATTCTGCGACATGTGTTCAGAGTCAGATGGGTCTCCTGTAGGAATACAATTTCTGTTTTACGGGAAGCCAACTCTCTAAATATATTAGCAGTTTTGATGGGATCGTTTATACCCCGAACATTGTAGGAAATTAGTTTAACTTTTGCCATCGAGTACTGTTGAATATTTTAAGACTTTATTGTTAGAGGCCTTCTCTTCCTGTTCCTCCCACTCCCCTCCCCCTCTACCTATTCCCCCTCCCCTCCCTCCCCCCTCCCCTCCACATCCCCCCCCCCCCATCCCACCCCAACCCTCCCCTTCTCCATCCTCTCTTCCAACCTCTCCCCCATATTCTTCCCCTTCACCTTCCCCCCTACAATTGGGGCTAATGGCCTCCCATAGGCCTATAGATCCGTGGCCCTCCTCCATCTGGCCCTACGGTTCTGTCCCCTTGAGGTTGGGGTCAGTATGGGTAGTTGGTGAGAAACCAGTCCCCTTACGGGGGTTCCCATGCCCGTAGCATCCCTCTCCTAACGTCTCATCGTCTCTCCCGAATATTTTATCTATTTTTCCTTGGAGGTCCTCTACTTGTTCCTCCGGGAGACCTCTAATCTTCAAGTTCTTCCGTCTATTTCGGTTTTCCTGGTCTTCCATCTTGTATTTCAAATCTCTTTGTTCTCTTAGTAACACAAGCGCAATATATTTTTAAACTTTTTTGATTGCTACAATAGAAACAAGAATAAAGTAAAACAGAATAAAATAGAATAGAATAAAAAAATAGAATGAATAAAACCATATTCTGAAATTTGAATAGAAAATAAAAGTATATAACCATTTTCCTAAATTCAAATAAAATAAATTTGAATAGAATAAAAAAAAAAAAAGGATAGAACAGAAAAAATAATAAAGTGAAACACAATAAAATAGAATAGAAAATAAAGGAATGGAATAAAAAAAAAATAGAATGGATATATCCATATTCTGAAATTTGAATAGAAAATAAAAGTATAGAAATTTGAATAAAATTCATTTGAATTGAATAAAAAAAAAAAATCAATTCGAAAATTTTTAATCGATTCAAATAAATAAAATGAATTCCGAAACTGAATCAAACGAAATAAATTTATGTAAAAAAACTAAAAATCGGACCAATTTTATTTTCGTTCTGCACACGCCTAGAACTCACCAGCACAGTCCTCCAGAGATGGAAGGAACTGTCATGGCGGGTTGACTGTCATCATTCAAAGCTCTGAACTGTCAGTTGTGGGCGGAGTGACTCCCAGGAACATTGTGCGAGTGTAATGAAGACACGACAGGCAGAGGACGCGGTGACGCGGTGACGCACCGTTCTGGGCGGAGCACCTCTTTAATGATCAACTGACAATAATCAGACACAAAAAAACAAATCCTCATTGGACAAGAGGCGGTGGCGTAAGCATTGTGGGTGGAGCAATCACGCTATGATGTCATATATTGGGGGAGGGGGGGGAGCAGATCAATTTTTTCATCTTCTAATAATAGGGATGGAAGCAGCAGAACATGGACCTGGAGCCGGGACATGTGGATTGATGGAGAGACTCCACCCATTACTGACATGTGACTTCTGTTAAGAGTGGGGGAGGGGTTAGATCCAGATGTCGGAGGTGCAGTCTCCTCCCTGAAAGCGGCACTCGTGGGCGAGAGCAGGACCATCCGGCTCCTTCCCGAAATCCACCAGGAAGTTGTTATTGATGGAGAGTCCTCCCTTCTCTGTATCCACATCAATCTGCACCATGGCGGCGCCATTCCTGGGGGGGGGGGGAGATGAGAGGTCAGGGGGAGACAAGCTGGGGGTAGGCAGAGGAAAGGTCAGAAGGAGACTGAGTCGGGGAGAAAAGAGGTAAGAGAGAGAAAGGCCAGGAAGTGGGAAGGGGTGGGACAAATAAGACGAGGAGGGGAAGGGGGTGGGACAGAGGAGGGGGAAGGATTGGGACAGAGGAGAGGAAGGGGGTGGGGCAGAGGAGAGGAAAGGGTGGGACAGAGGAGAGGAAGGGTTGGGACAGAGGAGGGGAAGGGTTGGGACAGTGGAGGGGAAGGGTTGGGACAGTGGAGGGGAAGGGTTGGGACAGTGGAGGGGAAGGGTTGGGACAGAGGAGGGGAAGGGTTGGGACAGTGGAGGGGAAGGGTTGGGACAGAGGAGGGGAAGCGGTGGGACCGAGGAGAGGAAGGGGTCAGACAGTGAAGGGGAAGGGGTGGGACAGAGGAGAGGAAGGGGTCAGACAGTGAAGGGGAAGGGGTGGGACAGAGGAGGGGAAAGGTTGGGACAGAGGAGGGGAAGGGGATTGGGGCAGAGGAGAGGAAAGGGTGGGACAGAGGAGGGGGAAGGATTGGGACAGAGGAGAGGAAGGGGGTGGGGCAGAGGAGAGGAAAGGGTGGGACACAGGAGAGGAAGGGGTGGGACACAGGAGAGGAAGGGGTGGGACACAGGAAAGGAAGGGGTGGGACAAATGAGACGAGGAGGGGAAGAGGGTGGGACAGAGGAGAGGAAGAGGTGGGACAGAGGAGGGGGAAAGATTGCTACAGAGGAGAAGAGGAAGGTGTGGGAAACAGAAGAGGAAGGGGTGCGACAGAGGAGAAGGGGAAGGGGGTGGGACACAGGAAAGGAAGGGGGTGGGACACAGGAGAGGAAGGGGGTGGGACAGAGGACAGGAAGGGGGTGGGACACAGGAGAGGAAGGGGGTGGGACACATGAGAGGAAGGGGGTGGGACAGAGGAGAGGGAAGGATTAGGCCAGAGGAGAGCGAAGGATTGGCACAGAGGAGGGGAAGGGGGTGGGACAGAGGAGGGGGAAGGTTTGGGACAGAGGAGGGGAAAGGGTGGGACAGAGGAGGGGAAAGGGTGGGACAGAGGAGGGGAAGGGGTGGGACAGAGGAGGGGGAAGGTTTGGGACAGAGGAGGGGGAAGGTTTGGGACAGAGGAGGGGAAGGGGTGGGACAGAGGAGGGGAAGGATTGGGACAGAGGAGGGGAAGGATTGGGACAGAGAAGGGAGAAGGGGTGGGACAGAGGAGGAAGAAGGGGTGGGACAGAGGAGGGGAAGGGGGTGGGACAGAGGAGGGGAAGGGTTGGGACAGAGGAGGGGGAAGGATTGGGACAGAGGAGGGGGAAGGATTGGGACAGTGGAGGGGAAGGGTTGGGACAGAGGAGGAGAAGGGGGTGTGACAGAGGAGGGGAAGGTGGTGGGACAGAGGAGGGGAAGGTGGTGGGACAGAGGAGGGGAAGGGGTGGGACAGAGGAGGGGAAGGGGTGGGACAGAGGAGGGGAAGGTGGTGGGACAGAGGAGGGGAAGGGGTGGGACAGAGGAGGGGAAAGGGTGGGACAGAGGAGGGGAAGGATTGGGACAGAGGAGGGGGAAGGATTGGAACAGAGGAGGGGGAAGGGTTGGGACAGAGGAGAGGGAGGGGTGGGACAGAGGAGGGGAAGGATTGGGACAGAGGAGGGGAAGGATTGGGACAGAGGAGGGGGAAGGATTGGGACAGTGGAGGGGAAGGGTTGGGACAGTGGAGGGGAAGGGTTGGGACAGAGGAGGGGAAGGGTTGGGACAGTGGAGGGGAAGGGTTGGGACAGTGGAGGGGAAGGGTTGGGACAGTGGAGGGGAAGGGTTGGGACAGTGGAGGGGAAGGATTGGGACAGAGGAGGGGGAAGGATTGGGACAGAAGAGTGGAAGGGTTGGGACAGTGGAGGGGAAGGGTTGGGACAGTGGAGGGGAAGGGTTGGGACAGAGGAGGAGAAGGGTTGGGACAGTGGAGGGGAAGGGTTGGGACAGTGGAGGGGAAGGGTTGGGACAGTGGAGGGGAAGGGTTGGGACAGTGGAGGGGAAGGGTTGGGACAGTGGAGGGGAAGGGTTGGGACAGAGGAGGGGAAGCGGTGGGACCGAGGAGAGGAAGGGGTCAGACAGTGAAGGGGAAGGGGTGGGACAGAGGAGAGGAAGGGGTCAGACAGTGAAGGGGAGGGACAGAGGAGGGGAAAGGTTGGGACAGAGGAGGGGAAGGGGTGGGACAGAGGAGGGGAAAGGTTGGGACAGAGGAGGGGAAAGGTTGGGACAGAGGAGGGGAAAGGATTGGGACAGAGGAGGGGAAAGGATTGGGACAGAGGAGGGGAAGGATTGGGACAGAGGAGGGGGAAGGATTGGGACAGAAGAGTGGAAGGGTTGGGACAGTGGAGGGGAAGGGTTGGGACAGTGGAGGGGAAGGGTTGGGACAGAGGAGGGGAAGGGTTGGGACAGTGGAGGGGAAGGGTTGGGACAGTGGAGGGGAAGGGTTGGGACAGTGGAGGGGAAGGGTTGGGACAGAGGAGGGGAAGCGGTGGGACCGAGGAGAGGAAGGGGTCAGACAGTGAAGGGGAAGGGGTGGGACAGAGGAGAGGAAGGGGTCAGACAGTGAAGGGGAAGGGGTGGGACAGAGGAGGGGAAAGGTTGGGACAGAGGAGGGGAAGGGGTGGGACAGAGGAGGGGAAAGGATTGGAACAGAGGAGGGGGAAGGATTGGGACAGTGGAGGGGAAGGGTTGGGACAGAGGAGAGGAAGGATTGGGACAGAGGAGGGGGAAGGATTGGGACAGAGGAGGGGGAAGGATTGGGACAGTGGAGGGGAAGGGTTGGGACAGAGGAGGAGAAGGGGGTGGGACAGAGGAGGGGAAGGAGGTGGGACAGAGGGGGGGAAGGGGTGGGACAGAGGAGGGGAAGGGGTGGGACAGAGGAGGGGAAGGTGGTGGGACAGAGGAGGGGAAGGGGTGGGACAGAGGAGGGGAAGGATTGGGACAGAGGAAGGGGAAGGATTGGAACAGAGGAGGGGGAAGGGTTGGGACAGAGGAGAGGAAGGGGTGGGACAGAGGAGGGGAAGGATTGGGACAGAGGAGGGGAAGGATTGGGACAGAGGAGGGGGAAGGATTGGGACAGAAGAGTGGAAGGGTTGGGACAGTGGAGGGGAAGGGTTGGGACAGAGGAGGGGAAGGGTTGGGACAGAGGAGGGGAAGGGTTGGGACAGTGGAGGGGAAGGGTTGGGACAGAGGAGGGGAAGGATTGGGACAGAGGAGGGGAAGGATTGGGACAGAGGAGGGGGAAGGATTGGGACAGAGGAGGGGGAAGGATTGGGACAGTGGAGGGGAAGGGTTGGGACAGAGGAGGGGAAGGGGTGGGACAGAGGAGGGGGGAAGGGGGTGGGACAGAGGAGGGGGAAGGATTGGGACAGAGGAGGGGGAAGGATTGGGACAGAGGAGGGGAAGGGTTGGGACAGTGGAGGGGAAGGGTTGGGACAGTGGAGGGGAAGGATTGAGACAGAGGAGGGGAAGCGGTGGGACAGAGGAGAGGAAGGGGTCAGACAGTGAAGGGGAAGGGGTGGGACAGAGGAGGGGAAAGGTTGGGACAGAGGAGGGGAAGGGTTGGGACAGAGGAGGAGAAGGGTTGGGACAGTGGAGGGGAAGGGTTGGGACAGTGGAGGGGAAGGGTTGAGACAGAGGAGGGGGAAGGATTGGGACAGAGGAGGGGGAAGGATTGGGACATAGGAGGGGGAGGGGGTGGGACAGAGGAGGGGAAAGGTTGGGACAGAGGAGGGGAAGGGTTGGGACAGTGGAGGGGAAGGGTTGGGACAGTGGAGGGGAAGGGTTGGGACAGAGGAGGGGAAGGGGGTGGGACAGAGGAGGGGAAGGGGGTGGGACAGAGGAGGGGGAAGGATTGGGACAGAGGAGGGGGAAGGATTGGGACAGAGGAGGGGAAGGGTTGGGACAGTGGAGGGGAAGGGTTGGGACAGTGGAGGGGAAGGATTGGGACAGAGGAGGGGAAGGGGTCAGACAGTGAAGGGGAAGGGGTGGGACAGAGGAGGGGAAGGGGTGGGACAGAGGAGGGGAAAGGTTGGGACAGAGGAGGGGAAGGGTTGGGACAGAGGAGGGGAAGGGTTGGGACAGAGGAGGGAAAGGGTTGGGACAGAGGAGGACAGAGGAGGGGAAGGGTTGGGACAGAGGAGGGGAAGGGTTGGGACAGAGGAGGGGAAGGGTTGGGACAGTGGAGGGGAAGGGTTTGGACAGAGGAGGGGAAGGGTTGGGACAGTGGAGGGGAAGGGTTGGGACAGTGGAGGGGAAGGATTGGGACAGAGGAGGGGAAGCGGTGGGACAGAGGAGAGGAAGGGGTCAGACAGTGAATGGGAAGGGGTGGGACAGAGGAGGGGAAAGGTTGGGACAGAGGAGGGGAAGGGGTGGGACAGAGGAGGGGAAAGGTTGGGACAGAGGAGGGGAAGGGTTGGGACAGAGGAGGGGAAGGGTTGGGACAGAGGAGGGGAAGGATTGGGACAGAGGAGGGGGAAGGATTGGGACAGAGGAGGGGAAGGGTTGGGACAGTGGAGGGGAAGGGTTGGGACAGTGGAGGGGAAGGATTGGGACAGAGGAGGGGAAGGGGTCAGACAGTGAAGGGGAAGGGGTGGGACAGAGGAGGGGAAGGGGTGGGACAGAGGAGGGGAAAGGTTGGGACAGAGGAGGTGAAGCGTTGGGACAGAGGAGGGGAAGGGTTGGGACAGAGGAGGGGAAGGGTTGGGATAGAGGAGGGGAAGGGTTGGGACCGTGGAGGGGAAGGGTTGGGAAGGGTTGGGACAGTGGAGGGGAAGGGTTGGGACAGAGAAGGGGGAAGGATTGGGACAGAGGAGGGGGAAGGATTGGGACAGAAGAGTGAAAGGGTTGGGACAGTGGAGGGGAAGGGTTGGGACAGACGAGGGGAAGGGTTGGGACAGTGGAGGGGAAGGGTTGGGACAGTGGAGGGGAAGGATTGGGACAGAGGAGGGGAAGCGGTGGGAGAGAGGAGAGGAAGGGGTCAGACAGTGAAGGGGAAGGGGTGGGACAGAGGAGGGGAAAGGTTGGGACAGAGGAGGGGAAGGGGTGGGACAGAGGAGGGGAAAGGTTGGGACAGAGGAGGGGAAGGGTTGGGACAGAGGATGGGAAGGGTTGGGACAGAGGATGGGAAGGGTTGGGACAGAGGATGGGAAGGGTTGGGACAGTGGAGGGGAAGGGTTGGGACAGAGGAGGGGAAGGGTTGGGACAGAGAAGGGGAAGGATTGGGACAGAGGAGGGGGAAGGATTGGGACAGAAGAGTGGAAGGGTTGGGACAGTGGAGGGGAAGGGTTGGGACAGAGGAGGGGAAGGGTTGGGACAGTGGAGGGGAAGGGTTGGGACAGTGGAGGAGAAGGGTTGGGACAGTGGAGGGGAAGGGTTGGGACAGAGGAGGGGAAGGGTTGGGACAGAGGAGGGGAAGGATTGGGACAGAGGAGGGGAAGGATTGGGACAGTGGAGGGGAAGGATTGGGACAGAGGAGGGGAAGGATTGGGAAAGTTGAGGGGAAGGATTGGGACAGAGGAGAGGAAGGGTTGGGACAGTGGAGGGGAAGGGTTGGGACAGAGGAGGGGAAGGGTTGGGACAGTGGAGGGGAAGGGTTGGGACAGAGGAGAGGAAGGGTTGGGACAGAGGAGGGGAAGGGTTGGGACAGAGGAGGGGAAGGGTTGGGACAGTGGAGGGGAAGGGTTGGGACAGAGGAGGGGAAGGGGTGGGACAGAGGAGGGAGGGGAAGGGGTGGGACAGAGGAGGGGGGAGGATTGGGACAGAGGAGGGGGAAGGGGTGGGACAGAGGAGGGGAAGGGGTGGGACAGAGGAGGGGGAAGGATTGGGACAGAGGAGGGGGAAGGGGTGGGACAGAGGAGGGGAAGGGTTGGGACAGAGGAGGGGGAAGGGGTGGGACAGAGGAGGGGGAAGGGTGGGACAGAGGAGGGGAAGGGGTGGGACAGAGGAGGGGGAAGGGGGGGAAGGGTGGGACAGAGGAGGGGAGGGGGTGGGACAGAGGAGGGGGAAGGCTTGGGACAGAGGAGGGGAAGGGGTGGGACAGAGGAGGGGAAGGGGTGGGACAGAGGAGGGGGAAGGATTGGGACAGAGGAGGGGAAGGGTTGGGACAGTGGAGGGGAAGGGTTGGGACAGTGGAGGGGAAGGATTGGGACAGAGGAGGGGAAGGGGTCAGACAGTGAAGGGGAAGGGGTGGGACAGAGGAGGGGAAGGGGTGGGACAGAGGAGGGGAAAGGTTGGGACAGAGGAGGGGAAAGGTTGGGACAGAGGAGGGGAAGGGTTGGGACAGAGGAGGACAGAGGAGGGGAAGGGTTGGGACAGAGGAGGGGAAGGGTTGGGACAGTGGAGGGGAAGGGTTGGGACAGAGGAGGGGAAGGGTTGGGACAGTGGAGGGGAAGGGTTGGGACAGTGGAGGGGAAGGATTGGGACAGAGGAGGGGAAGCGGTGGGACAGAGGAGAGGAAGGGTCAGACAGTGAATGGGAAGGGGTGGGACAGAGGAGGGGAAAGGTTGGGACAGAGGAGGGGAAGGGGTGGGACAGAGGAGGGGAAGGGGTGGGACAGAGGAGGGGAAGGGAGGGGGAAGGCTTGGGACAGAGGAGGGGAAGGGTTGGGACAGTGGAGGGGAAGGTTTGGGACAGAGGAGGGGGAAGGATTGGGACAGAGGAGGGGAAGGGTTGGGACAGTGGAGGGGAAGGGTTGGGACAGTGGAGGGGAAGGATTGGGACAGAGGAGGGGAAGGGGTCAGACAGTGAAGGGGAAGGGGTGGGACAGAGGAGGGGAAGGGGTGGGACAGAGGAGGGGAAAGGTTGGGACAGAGGAGGTGAAGCGTTGGGACAGAGGAGGGGAAGGGTTGGGACAGAGGAGGGGAAGGGTTGGGACAGTGGAGGGGAAGGGTTGAGACAGTGGAGGGGAAGGGTTGGGACAGAGGAGAGGAAGGGTTGGGACAGTGGAGGGGAAGCGGTGGGACAGAGGAGGGGAAGGGCTGGGACAGTGGAGGGGAAGGGTTTGGGAAAGAGGAGGGGAAGGGGGTGGGACAGAGGAGGGGAAGGATTGGGACAGAGGAGGGGGAAGGATTGGGACAGAGGAGGGGGAAGGGTTGGGAAAGAGGAGGGGAAGGGGGTGGGACAGAGGAGGGGGAAGGATTGGGACAGAGGAGGGGAAGGATTGGGACAGAGGAGGGGAAGGATTGGGACAGTGGAGGGGAAGGATTGGGACAGAGGAGGGGAAGGATTGGGAAAGTGGAGGGGAAGGATTGGGACAGAGGAGAGGAAGGGTTGGGACAGTGGAGGGGAAGGGTTGGGACAGAGGAGGGGAAGGGTGGGACAGAGGAGGGGAAAGGTGGGACAGTGGAGGGGAAGGGTTGGGACAGAGGAGAGGAAGGGTTGGGACAGAGGAGGGGAAGGGAGGGGAAGGGTTGGGACAGAGGAGGGGAAGGGTTGGGACAGTGGAGGGGAAGGGTTGGGACAGAGGAGGGGAAGGGGTGGGACAGAGGGGAAGGGTTTGGGAAAGAGGAGGGGAAGGGGTGGGACAGAGGAGGGGGGAGGACAGAGGAGGGGGAAGGATTGGGACAGAGGAGGGGGAAGGGGTGGGACAGAGGAGGGGAAGGGGTGGGACAGAGGAGGGGGAAGGATTGGGACAGAGGAGGGGGAAGGGGTGGGACAGAGGAGGGGAAGGGAGGGGAAGGATTGGGAAAGTGGAGGGGAAGGATTGGGACAGAGGAGGGGGGTTGGGAAGGGGTGGGACAGAGGAGGGGGAAGGGGTGGGACAGAGGAGGGGAGGGGGGTGGGACAGAGGAGGGGGAAGGCTTGGGACAGAGGAGGGGGAAGGGGTGGGACAGAGGAGGGGAAGGGGTGGGACAGAGGAGGGGGAAGGATTGGGACAGAGGAGGGGGAAGGGGTGGGACAGAGGAGGGGAAGGGGGTGGGACAGAGGAGGGGGAAGGATTGGTACAGAGGAGGGGGAAGGGGTGGGACAGAGGAGGGGGAAGGGGTGGGACAGAGGAGGGGAAGGGTTGGGACAGAGGAGGGGAAGGGGTGGGACAGAGGAGGGGGAAGGGGTGGGACAGAGGAGGGGAGGGGGTGGGACAGAGGAGGGGGAAGGCTTGGGACAGAGGAGGGGGAAGGGGTGGGACAGAGGAGGGGAAGGGGTGGGACAGAGGAGGGGGAAGGATTGGGACAGAGGAGGGGGGAAGGGGTGGGACAGAGGAGGGGAAGGGGGGGGACAGAGGAGGGGGAAGGATGGGACAGAGGAGGGGGAAGGACAGAGGAGGGGAAGGGGGTGGGACAGAGGAGGGGGAAGGATGGTACAGAGGAGGGGGAAGGGGTGGGACAGAGGAGGGGGAAGGGGTGGGACAGAGGAGGGGAAGGGTTGGGACAGAGGAGGGGGAAGGGGGGGGAAGGGGTGGGACAGAGGAGGGGGAAGGGAGGGGGAAGGCTGGGACAGAGGAGGGAAAGGGGTGGGACAGAGGAGGGGGAAGGGGGGGGGAAGGGGTGGGACAGAGGAGGGGAGGGGGTGGGACAGAGGAGGGGGAAGGCAGAGGAGGGGGAAGGGGTGGGACAGAGGAGGGGGAAGGGGTGGGACAGAGGAGGGGGAAGGGGGGGGAAGGGGTGGGACAGAGGAGGGGAAGGGGGGACAGAGGAGGGAAAGGGGTGGGACAGAGGAGGGGGAAGGACAGAGGAGGGGAGGGGGTGGGACAGAGGAGGGGGAAGGCTGGGACAGAGGAGGGGGAAGGGGTGGGACAGAGGAGGGGAAGGGGGGGACAGAGGAGGGGGAAGGATGGAAGAGAGGAGGGGGAAGGGGTGGGACAGAGGAGGGGAAGGGGGTGGAACAGAGGAGGGGGAAGGATTGGTACAGAGGAGGGGAAGGGGTGGGACAGAGGAGGGAAGGGGCAGAAGACAGGAGGAGGGGAAGGGTTGGGATAGAGGAAAGGGGGAGGAGCCCGGTGGGGGCGGTCCCTCACTTGACCATGTCCGGGTAGAACTGTTCGTCCCATTTGCTGAACAGCGAGGTGGTGGCGTAGAGCCTCTTCCCGTCCAGGCTGAGTTGGATCATCTGAGGTCCCCCCGGAATCTTCCTCCCCTGCACACATTTACTAAGCATTACCCGGGGAACGTTCACATATCAGAATATAGAGGAATGGTAATATGATACAGCAAAGAGAGGAAGAAGAGAAGGGTCACTACCCCCCCATACAGGCGGGGAGGGGGGGGCACAATAAGGGGCGCTCACCTTGATGAATACTGGATCCGGCTGACTTTGTAGCTCCTTATCTTCCAGCACGTTCACCGCACCGCCCTTGAGAATGCTGCCACCAATAAAGAGCTGGAGGAAAAAATCCATGAGATGACAAAACACTGGACAGAGATATCGGATCTCAGAATCACACTTCCCATTGTTACAGTAAGTTTCACAACTTTACTGCTTTTACTGTGAAGAACCCTTCATATACCACTCTCACTGCAAAGAACCCTTCCCATACCACTCTCACTGCAAAGGACCCTTCCCATACCACTCTCACTGCAAAGAACCCTTCCCATACACTCTCACTGCAAAGGACCCTTCATATATCACTCTCACTGCAAAGAACCCTTCCCATACCACTCTCACTGCAAAGAACCCTTCCCATACCACTCTCACTGCAAAGAACCCTTCATATATCACTCTCACTGCAAAGAACCCTTCCCATAACACTCTCACTGCAAAGAACCCTTCCCATAACACTCTCACTGCAAAGAACCCTTCATATATCACTCTCACTGCAAAGAACCCTTCCCATAACACTCTCACTGCAAAGAACCCTTCCCATAACACTCTCACTGCAAATAACCCTTCATATAACACTCTCACTGCAAAGAACCCTTCCCATACCACTCTCACTGCAAAGAACCCTTCCCATACCACTCTCACTGCAAAGAACCCTTCCCATACCACTCTCACTGCAAAGAACCCTTCATATACCACTCTCACTGCAAAGAACCCTTCCCATACCACTCTCACTGCAAAGAACCCTTCCCATACCACTCTCACTGCAAAGAACCCTTCATATATCACTCTCACTGCAAAGAACCCTTCCCATAACACTCTCACTGCAAATAACCCTTCATATAACACTCTCACTGCAAAGAACCCTTCCCATACCACTCTCACTGCAAAGAACCCTTCATATACCACTCTCACTGCAAAGAACCCTTCCCATACCACTCTCACTGCAAAGAACCCTTCATATACCACTCTCACTGCAAAGAACCCTTCCCATACCACTCTCACTGCAAAGAACCCTTCCCATACCACTCTCACTGCAAAGAACCCTTCCCATACCACTCTCACTGCAAAGATCCCTTCCCACACCACTCTCACTGCAAAGAACCCTTCATATACCACTCTTACTGCAAAGAGCCCTTCCCACACCACTCTCACTTCTAAAGAGCCCTTCCTGTACTGCTCTTACCATGAAGAACCCCTCCCATACTAAAAGTGAAATCTCTGTTCCTCCCGATACAGAAAGTGAGACCAAAACTTCCCACTGGGGACACAGGCACCAATGAAAACACAGCAGAGACTCCCCAAGACACGCCTACCGCTTTTAATACAAATAATTCATCCCATACTGCTCTTACTGTGAAGAACCCTCCCCCTACTTCAGGTGAAATCTCCTTCAAGACAGATCGCGGTTGCCCAGACTCAGAAATGGGAGGGGCTGGTGGGATCTTGCCATGTAAGGGGGGGAGGGGTCACTCACCTGCCCCACCATTTTGGGGTGAGACGTGTCGGTGATGTCATACTGCCGGATGTCGCCGTGTACCCAGTTAGAGATGTATAGGAATCGATCGTCCAATGAAATCAGGATATCCGTGATAATCGCTGAGAAGAGGGAGGACAGACATGATTACAACTCCTCCCCCATCCTCTGGGTGTACAGGCTCCTCCCCCTGGACTGAAATCCTCCCCCATCCTCTGGGTGTACAGGCTCCTCCCCCTGGACTGAAATCCTCCCCCCATCCTCTGGGTGTACAGGCTCCTCCCCCTGGACTGAAATCCTCCCTCCATCCTCCGGGTGTACAGGCTCCTCCCCCTGGACTGAAATCCTCCCCCCATCCTCTGGGTGTACAGGCTCCTCCCCCTGGACTAAAATCCTCCCTCCATCCTCTGGGTGTACAGGCTCCTCCCCCTGGACTGAAATCCTCCCTCCATCCTCCAGGTGTACAGGCTCCTCCCCCTGGACTGAAATCCTCCCTCCATCCTCTGGGTGTACAGGCTCCTCCCCCTGGACTGAAATCCTCCCCCCATCCTCTGGGTGTACAGGCTCCTCCCCCTGGACTGAAATCCTCCCTCCATCCTCTGGGTGTACAGGCTCCTCCCCCTGGACTGAAATCCTCCCTCCATCCTCCGGGTGTACAGGCTCCTCCCCCTAGACTGAAATCCTCCCTCCATCCTCCGGGTGTACAGGCTCCTCCCCCTGGACTGAAATCCTCCCTCCATCCTCCGGGTGTACAGGCTCCTCCCCCTGGACTGAAATCCTCCCTCCATCCTCCGGGTGTACAAGCTCCTCCCCCTAGACTGAAATCCTCCCTCCATCCTCCGGGTGTACAGGCTCCTCCCCCTGGACTGAAATCCTCCCTCCATCCTCTGGGTGTACAGGCTCCTCCCCCTGGACTGAAATCCTCCCTCCATCCTCCGGGTGTACAGGCTCCTCCCCCTAGACTGAAATCCTCCCTCCATCCTCCGGGTGTACAGGCTCCTCCCCCTGGACTGAAATCCTCCCTCCATCCTCCGGGGGGGTACCGGCTCCTCCCCCTGGACCGGGATGCTCCTTCTATTCTCCGGGTGTACCGGCTCCTCCCCCTGGACTGAAATCCTCCCTCCATCATCCGGGTGTACAGGCCCCTCCCCCTGGACTGAAATCCTCCCTCCATCCTCTGGATGTACAGGCTCCTCCCCCTGGACTGAAATCCTCCCTCCAACCTCCGGGTGTACAGGCTCCTCCCCCTGGACACAAATCCTCCCTCCATCCTCCGGGTGTACAGGCTCCTCCCCCTGGACACAAATCCTCCATCCTCTGGGTGTACCGGCTCCTCCCCCTGGACAGAAATCCTCCCTCCATCCTCCGGGTGTACAGGCTCCTCCCCCTGGACACAAATCCTCCATCCTCTGGGTGTACCGGCTCCTCCCCCTGGACAGAAATCCTCCCTCCATCCTCCGGGTGTACAGGCTCCTCCCCCTAGACTGAAATCCTCCCTCCATCCTCCGGGTGTACAGGCTCCTCCCCCTGGACACAAATCCTCCCTCCATCCTCCGGGTGTACAGGCTCCTCCCCCTGGACTGAAATCCTCCCTCCATCCTTTGGGGGTACAGGCTCCTCCCCCTGGACTGAAATCCTCCCTCCATCCTCTGGGAGTACAGGCTCCTCCCCCTGGACTGAAATCCTCCCCCATCCTTTGGGGGTACAGGCTCCTCCCCCTGGACTTAAGGTTTATTGGTTGTCGCTTGACATCTCCAAGGTTTCACCTCCCTCCACATATTTTCTATGGGATTAAGGTCTGGAGACCGGCTAGGTCACTCCATCACCTTCATGTGCTTCTTCTTGAGCCCCTCCTTTGTTGCCTTGTTTTGTGGTCATTGTCATTTTGGAAGACCCATCCCCTCCCCCCCCCCATCTTCAGTGTTCTGTCTGAGGGAAGAAGGTTCTCCTCCAAGATCTTACAATACGTGGCCCCGCCCATTGGCCCCTCAATGCGGCAAAGTCGGCCTGGACCTTTATCAGAGGAAACCCCCCAAAGGGATTTAAGGGTTCATTGCGACAGATTTTTTGTTATTCAGATGTTTCCAAATTACAACAGTAATGAAATTCAAACAAAATACGCCTGAAAATGGTGTAAAAAACAAGAATAGGAGTAAAATAGAATAGGGAAGAAAATAAATGAAAGGAGGAAGGAAGAAAAAAAGAAAGAAAGAAGGAAGAAAGGAAGAAAAAAGAAAGGAAGAAGGATGAAAGGAAGAAAGGAAGAAGGATAAAAGGGATAAGGAAGAAAGGAAGAAAAAAAGAAAGGAAGAAGGAAGAAAGGAAGAAAAAAGAAAGGAAGAATGATGAAAGGAATAAGGAAAAAAGGAAGAAAAAAAGAAAGGAAAAAAAAAGAAAGGAAGAAAGGGATAAGGATGAAAGGAAGAAAAAAGGAGGAAAAGAAGAAAGAAAGAAGGATAAAAGGGATAAGGAAGAAAGGAAGAAAGGAAGAAGGAAGAAAGGAAGAAAAAAGAAAAGAAGGAGGAAAGGAAGAAGGAAGAAAGGGATAAGGAAGAAAGGAAGAAAAAAAGAAAGGAAGAAGGATGAAAGAAAGAAAGGGATAAGGAAGAAAAAAAAAAGGGAGAAGGATGAAAGGAAGAAAAAAGAAAGATGAAAGGAAGAAAGGGATAAGGAAGAAAGGAAAAGGGTAGAAAGGAAGAAAAAAGAAAGAAGAAAGGAAGAAGGAGGAAATGAAGAAGGAAGAAAGGAAGAAAAAAGAAAGGAAGAAGGATGAAAGGAAGAAAGGGATAAGGAAGAAAGGAAGAAAAAAAAACAGGAAGAAAGGAAGAAAAAAGAAAGGAAAAAGAAAGGATAAGAAAGGAAGAAGGAAAGAAAGGAAGAAGGAAGAAAGGAAGGAAGAAGGAAGAAAGGAAGAAGGTAGAAAGGAAGAAAAAGGAAGAAAGGAAGAACGGGAAAAGGATGAAAGGAAGAAAGAAAGAAGGATAAGAAGGAGGAAAAAAAGGGAAGAAGGAAGAAAGAAGAAAAGAAGAAAAGGAAGAAAGGAAGAAAGGAAGAAGGAAGAAAGGAAGGAAGAAAAAAGAAAGGAAGAAGGAGGAAAGGAAAGGGAAGGAAGAAAAAAAAGGATAAGGAAAAAAAAAAAAGAAAGGAAGAAAAAAAGAAGAAAGAAAGGAAAAAGGAAAAGGGTAGAAAGGAAGAAAAAAGAAAGGAAAGGAAAGAAAATGAAAAAAGAAGGAAGAAAAAAGAAAGGAAGAAGGATGAAAGGAAGAAAGGGATAAGGAAGAAAGGAAGAAAAAAAAACAGGAAGAAAGGAAGAAAAAAGAAAGGAAGAAGGATGAAAGGAAGAAAGGGATAAGGAAGAAAGGAAGAAGGAGAAACGGAAGAAGGAAGAAAGGAAGAAGGTAGAAAGGAAGAAAAAAGAAAGGAAGAAAGGGATAAGGAAGAAAGGAAGAAAAAAGAAAGGAAGAAAAAAAGAAAGGAAGAAGGTAGAACGGAAGAAAAAAGAAAGGAAGAAGGATGAAAGGAAGAAAGGGATAAGGAAGAAAGGAAAAGGGTAGAAAGGAAGAAAAAAGAAAGAAGAAAGGAAGAAGGAGGAAATGAAGAAGGAAGAAAGGAAGAACGATGAAAGGAAGAAAGGGATAAGGAAGAAAGGAAGAAAAAAAACAGGAAGAAAGGAAGAAAAAAGAAAGGAAGAAGGAAGAAAGGAAGAAGGAGGAAAGGAAGAAGGAGGAAAGGAAGAAGGAGGAAAGGAAGAAGGAGGAAAGGAAGAAGGGAGAAAGAAGAAGGCAGAAAGGAGAAAGAAAGAAAGAAAGAATGAAGAAAAAAGGAAGGAGAAAGAAGACAGAAGAAGGAAGAAGGGAGAAAGAAAAAGAAAGACGAAAAAAGAAAGAGGGAAGAAGAAGGAAGAAAGGAAGAAGAAGGAAGAAAAGAGGAAGGAGAAAGAAGACAGAAGAAGGAAGAATGGAGAAGGAAGAAGGAAGAAAAGAAGAAAGAAAAAGAAAGATGAAAAAAGAAGGAAGTAAAGCAGTGGTAAACTTGCGCTTCCCTAGAAGAATGAAACACAAAATGGAAGTGATGATGAGAGGGTTGGATCGGATAAAGCAGGACAACACCTGCTGATGGCCCTCAGCTGAATCAGTGAATAAATGCAAAAAATGTGTATAATGAAAAAATAAATAAAATAAAAAATGAAATATAAATTATATATATTGGGACAGAGAATACTCTGAAGAGGTGCTGCAATTTAGAAACTGCTGGAATAGGCAGCAATAGATAGAAATGGTAATGGAGAGAAATATAGCGCAACCCCCAAAATATATATTAGATATATGCTGTGAAACAATCACCCAACAAATGAATGTGACAAACAGAGTAAAATAAATCAATGTATCCACTTGAAAGCAATGAAGAAATAAAAGTTCTCCGATGTTACAAGCATGGGGCCAGATTCAGGTAGATGGGAGCATCTTTGCTCTGGAGTAACGCTTCTCATTTACGTTACGCTGGCGAAATTTTAGGAGCAAGTGCTGTTATTCATGAAGCACTTGCTCCTAAAGTTGCGGCAGCGCATCGCAAATGAGCCGGCGGAATTCAAATTGGGCGGGTACGGGGCGTGTATTATTTAAAATAAGTGCGATCCCGCGGCGAACGTACTGCGCATGCGTTGACTGTCAATGCATCCCAGTGCGCATGCTCCAAATTCTGTCAGTGAACGTCAATGACGTCACATCCCCATTCCTGGACGTTTTACGCAAACGACGCGATTTTTTTTTTTCGACGCGATGACGACGGCTATACTTAACATAGGATACTCCACTAGGGGGCTGCTTTATCTTTACGCCGCGTATCGCTTACGGAAACGTCGGAAAGTCACTGCGTTGCGCCCGAATACGATCGTGAATTGCCGATTCCCGCTGATTAACATATTTTTTCGGCGTAATACAGCGGGAACGCCCCCGGCGCCATTTTTAAATTAAAGTTGCGATGCGATGGCGAAATTCAATTGCGCCGATCGCATCGGAACTCCAACCCGGCGTTTCTTGTTTTCTGGTTACAGAAAACAGAAACGCCGGCTTAAAGTGACAGTTAGGCTGGAGTATCACAGATACTCCAGCCTAACTCTACCTGAATCTGGCCCAATAGAGTCCACTGATCTAAATGAAAACGATGGGGTGAGTTGAGGAGACGGATAGGGTGAGTTGAGGAGACCGATGGGGTGAGTTGAGGAGACCGATGGGGTGGGTTGAGGAGACGGATGGGGTGAGTTGAGGAGACCGATGGGGTGAGTTGAGGAGCCCGATGGGGTGAGTTGAGGAGACCGATGGGGTGAGTTGAGGAGACCGATAGGGTGAGTTGAGGAGACCGATGGGGTGAGTTGAGGAGACCGATGGGGTGAGTTAAGGAGATCGATGGGGTGAGTTGAGGAGATCGATGGAGGTGAGTTGAGGAGACGGATGGGGTGAGTTGAGGAGACGGATGGGGTGAGTTGAGGAGCCCGATGGGGTGAGTTGAGGAGACCGATGGGGTGAGTTAAGGAGACCGATGGGGTGAGTTGAGGAGACCGATGGGGTGAGTTGAGGAGACGGATGGGGTGAGTTGAGGAGACGGATGGGGTGAGTTGAGGAGACGGATGGGGTGAGTTGAGGAGACGGATGGGGTGAGTTGAGGAGACGGATGGGGTGAGTTGAGGAGACGGATGGGGTGAGTTGAGGAGATCGATGGAGGTGAGTTGAGGAGATCGATGGGGTGAGTTGAGGAGACGGATGGGGTGAGTTGAGGAGACCGATGGGATGAGTTGAGGAGCCCGATGGGGTGAGTTGAGGAGACCGATGGGGTGAGTTGAGGAGACCGATGGGGTGAGTTGAGGAGATTGATGGGGTGAGTTGAGGAGACCGATGGGGTGAGTTGAGGAGATCGATGGGGTGAGTTGAGGAGATCGATGGAGGTGAGTTGAGGAGACGGATGGGGTGAGTTGAGGAGACCGATGGGGTGGGTTGAGGAGACGGATGGGGTGGGTTGAGGAGACCGATGGGGTGGGTTGAGGAGACCGATAGGGTGAGTTGAGGAGCCCGATGGGGTGAGTTGAGGAGACCGATGGGGTGAGTTGAGGAGACCGATAGGGTGAGTTGAGGAGACCGATGGGGTGAGTTGAGGAGACCGATGGGGTGAGTTAAGGAGATCGATGGGGTGAGTTGAGGAGATCGATGGAGGTGAGTTGAGGAGACGGATGGGGTGAGTTGAGGAGACCGATGGGGTGAGTTGAGGAGACGGATGGGGTGAGTTGAGGAGACCGATGGGGTGAGTTGAGGAGACCGATGGGGTGAGTTGAGGAGACGGATGGGGTGAGTTGAGGAGACGGATGGGGTGAGTTGAGGAGACGGATGGGGTGAGTTGAGGAGACGGATGGGGTGAGTTGAGGAGACGGATGGGGTGAGTTGAGGAGACGGATGGGGTGAGTTGAGGAGATCGATGGAGGTGAGTTGAGGAGATCGATGGGGTGAGTTGAGGAGACGGATGGGGTGAGTTGAGGAGACCGATGGGGTGAGTTGAGGAGCCCGATGGGGTGAGTTGAGGAGACCGATGGGGTGAGTTGAGGAGACCGATGGGGTGAGTTAAGGAGATCGATGGGGTGAGTTGAGGAGATCGATGGAGGTGAGTTGAGGAGACGATGGGGTGAGTTGAGGAGACCGATGGGGTGAGTTGAGGAGACCGATGGGGTGAGTTGAGGAGACCGATAGGGTGAGTTGAGGAGACCGATGGGGTGAGTTGAGGAGACCGATGGGGTGAGTTGAGGAGACCGATGGGGTGAGTTGAGGAGACGGATGGGGTGAGTTGAGGAGACGGATGGGGTGAGTTGAGGAGACGGATGGGGTGAGTTGAGGAGACGGATGGGGTGAGTTGAGGAGATCGATGGAGGTGAGTTGAGGAGATCGATGGGGTGAGTTGAGGAGACGGATGGGGTGAGTTGAGGAGACCGATGGGGTGAGTTGAGGAGCCCGATGGGGTGAGTTGAGGAGACCGATGGGGTGAGTTGAGGAGACCGATGGGGTGAGTTGAGGAGACCGATGGGGTGAGTTGAGGAGACGGATGGGGTGAGTTGAGGAGACGGATGGGGTGAGTTGAGGAGACGGATGGGGTGAGTTGAGGAGACGGATGGGGTGAGTTGAGGAGATCGATGGAGGTGAGTTGAGGAGATCGATGGGGTGAGTTGAGGAGACGGATGGGGTGAGTTGAGGAGACCGATGGGATGAGTTGAGGAGCCCGATGGGGTGAGTTGAGGAGACCGATGGGGTGAGTTGAGGAGACCGATGGGGTGAGTTGAGGAGATTGATGGGGTGAGTTGAGGAGACCGATGGGGTGAGTTGAGGAGATCGATGGGGTGAGTTGAGGAGATCGATGGAGGTGAGTTGAGGAGACGGATGGGGTGAGTTGAGGAGACCGATGGGGTGGGTTGAGGAGACCGATGGGGTGGGTTGAGGAGACCGATGGGGTGGGTTGAGGAGACAGATGGGGTGAGTTGAGGAGACGGATGGGGTGAGTTGAGGAGATCGATGGGGTGAGTTGAGAAGACCGATGGGGTGAGTTGAGAAGACCGATGGGGGTGAGTTGAGGAGACAGATGGGGGTGAGTTGAGGAGACCGATGGGATGAGTTGAGGAGACCGATGGGATGAGTTGAGGAGATCGATTGGGGTGAGTTAAGGAGACCGATGGGGTGAGTTGAGGGGCAGAGAGATAGATTTGGGGGTCATCAGCATATAAATGGTAGTGGAAGCCGTGGGAGGCCTTTGGCTGACCCGGGGAGGACGTGTAGAGCGACAATAGTGGAGGTCCAAGGACAGAACCTTGGGGGGAACCCAACAGTAAGAGGAGTTGGAGAGGAGGAAGTGGAGTTGTCAGAGACACTGATAGCCAAGATTGGAACCAATGGGTGCATCTATGGACACCAAGCAATTTGAGATTTTAGAGGTGATCAACTGTATCAAAGGCAGCGGAGAGGTCCAAGGTAATGCCGCGTACAGACGGTCGGCCGGTACAACCAGAGGATGTCCTTATGACAGCAGCTGGGGGGCGGAGCTATTCTCTTACCCAATCAGGGTTATCATACAGCCACTCACCCGGCATCTCTGGCAGCGCCCAGCCCTCCACCTTCTTATTTGGCACCTGGATGACCTTCTCAGCCGCCCACTTTCCATCCTGTAGGGGTAAAAAAAATAAAAAATAAACCCCAAACATCATACAGCAGGTATCGGTACAGATCTCTCATCAGCTCCTTCACATAATGTACATATTATAACAGAAATAAAGTTTAAAAAAAATAAAAGTATGAAAAGAGGAATGACTCAAAGGACTGAAAAAGAAAACGAAAAAAGGGAGGGGTGTCCTCCGCAGTACATCTTTTCCACCACAAGATGTCCTCAGTCTTCCAAATAGCCAATATTATTCAACCCGCCCCCTCGGAGCTCCTCTCTCCGTCACTCTCTTCTCACCTCCTATCAGCATTATCTTTGTTAGCACATGAGCACTAGAGAAGGAACGCCCATGTGTAAAGGTTTCAGCAGGTGTGTGGGCGTGGCCTATTCCAGGATCTACAAAACGGATGCAGGTAAGAATCTGCAGGAACGTTTGCCCACATCAAGCCATTCCACAAAGTCGACCTGCAGAAAATTATTCCCCCCCCCCCAATAAAACATTGAGCCCCCATCCCCCACAGCCGCTCACCGCCGCCTTGTAGAAGCGGAAGATGGAGGAGCTGAGCGCGCAGCCGACGAATCCCTGCGTAGCGTCCGGGTTGTGCAGGAATCGCATCTCCATAGGAATCAGTCCGTCCGGCCCCAGGTCCAGCGTCTGTATGATGGTGTGCTTCGTCCAATCCCACACGTAGAGATGCTGACCATAGAGTCCTAGTATAGAGAAAGAAGGTGATTGGAGGAGCAAAGGTCACATGACTGGGAGGGGGGAGGAGATTGGGGTATAATAGAAGGACAGAGGGGGGATTGGGGTATAATAGAAGGACAGAGGGGAGGATTGGGGTATAATAGAAGGACAGAGGGGAGGATTGTGGTATAATAGAAGGACAGAGGGGGATTGGGGTATAATAGGACAGAGGAGGGATTGGGGTATAATAGAAGGACAGAGGGGGAATGGGGTATAATAGGGGGACAGAGGGGGGGATTGGGGTAAAATAGAAGGACAGAGGGGAGATTGGGGTATAATAGAAGGACAGAGGGGGACTGGGGTATAATAGAAGGACAGAGGGGGGATTGGGGTATAATAGAAGGACAGAGGGGGGATTGGGGTATAATAGAAGGACAGAGGGGGGATTGGGGTATAATAGAAGGACAGAGGGGGGATTGGGGTATAATAGAAGGACAAAGGGGGGATTGGGGTATAATAGAAGGACAGAGGAGGGGATTGGGGTATAATAGAAGGACAGAGGGGGGATTGGGGTATAATAGAAGGACAGAGGGGGGATTGGGGTATAATAGAAGGACAGAGGAGGGGATTGGGGTATAATAGAAGGACAGAGGGGGGGATTGGGGTATAATAGAAGGACAGAGGGGGGGATTGGGGTATAATAGAAGGACAGAGGGAGGATTGGGGTATAATAGAAGGACAGAGGGAGGATTGGGGTATAATAGAAGGACAGAGGGGGGATTGGGGTATAATAGAAGGACAGAGGGGGGATTGGGGTATAATAGAAGGACAGAGGGGGGGTTGGGGTATAATAGAAGGACAGAGGGGGGGATTGGGGTATAATAGAAGGACAGAGGGGGGATTGGGGTATAATAGAAGGACAGAGGGGGGATTGGGGTACAATAGGACAGAGGGGGGATTGGGGTATAATAGAAGGACAGAGGGGGGATTGGGGTATAATAGAAGGACAGAGGGAGGATTGGGGTATAATAGAAGGACAGAGGGAGGATTGGGGTATAATAGAAGGACAGAGGGAGGATTGGGGTATAATAGAGGGACAGAGGGAGGATTGGGGTAAAATAGAAGGACAGAGGGAGGATTGGGGTATAATAGAAGGACAGAGGGAGGATTGGGGTATAATAGGGGGACAGAGGGAGGATTGGGGTATAATAGAAGGACAGAGGGGGATTGGGGTATAATAGGACAGAGGAAGGATTGGGGTATAATAGAAGGACAGAGGAGGGATTGGGGTATAATAGAAGGACAGAGGGGGGATTGGGGTATAATAGAAGGACAGAGGGAGGATTGGGGTATAATAGAAGGACAGAGGGGGGATTGGGGTATAATAGAAGGACAGAGGGGAGGATTGGGGTATAATAGAAGGACAGAGGGAGGATTGGGGTATAATAGAAGGACAGAGGGGGGATTGGGGTATAATAGAAGGACAGAGGGGGGATTGGGGTATAATAGAAGGACAGAGGGAGGATTGGGGTATAATAGAAGGACAGAGGGGGGATTGGGGTATAATAGAAGACCAGAGGGGAGGATTGGGGTATAATAGAAGGACAGAATAGGGATTGGGGTATAATAGAAGGACAGGGGGAGGATTGGGGGTATAATAGAAGGACAGAGGGGGGGTTGGGGTTTAATAGAAGGACAGAATAGGGATTGGGGTATAATAGAAGGACAGAGGGGGGGTTGAGGTATAATAGAAGGACAGAGGGGGGATTGGGGTATAATAGAAGGACAGAGGGGGGATTGGGGTATAATAGAAGGACAGAATAGGGTTTGGGTATAATAGAAGGACAGAGGGGGGATTGAGGTATAATAGAAGGACAGAGGGGGGATTGGGGTATAATAGAAGGACATAGGGGGGATTGGGGTATAATAGAAGGACAGAGGGGGGTTTGGGGTATAATAGAAGGACAGAATAGGGAATGGGGTATAATAGAAGGACAGAGGGAGGATTGGGGTACAATTGAAGGACAGAGAGGGGATTGGGGTATAATAGAGGGACAGAGGGAGGATTGGGGTATAATAGAAGGACAGAGAGGGATTAGGGTATAATAGAAGGACAGAGGGAGGATTGGGGTATAATAGAAGGACAGAATAGGGATTGGGGTATAACAGGACAGAGGGGGGATTGGGGTATAATAGAAGATCAGAGGGGAGGATTGGGGTATAATAGAAGGACAGAGGGGGGATTGGGGTATAATAGAAGGACAGAGGGGGGATTGGGGTATAATAGAGGGACAGAATATGGATTGGGGTATAATAGAAGGACAGAGGGAGGATTGGGGTATAATAGAAGGACAGAATAGGGATTGGGGTATAATAGAGGGACAGAGGGGGGATTGGGGTATAATAGAAGGACAGAATAGGGATTGGGGTATAATAGAAGGACAGAGGGGGGATTGGGGTATAATAGAGGGACAGAGGGGGGATTGGGGTATAATAGAGGGACAGAGGGAGGATTGGGGTATAATAGAAGGACAGAATAGGGATTGGGGTATAATAGAGGGACAGAGGGGGGATTGGGGTATAATAGAGGGACAGAGGGGGGATTGGGGTATAATAGAGGGACAGAGGGGGGATTGGGGTATAATAGAGGGACAGAGGGGGGATTGGGGTAGTAATGGATGAATTTGGCTCCCAGTAGTCCCGTCTTGTACTGATCTGTGCCCCTTTTACCCTTCCGCACCCCCTCTTACCCGCCTTCACATCCTCTATGTCGAACCCTTTGGTGAAGGTCTTAGGCGCTGCCATCCCGGTGCTGATCATGATGTCGATGCGCGGTTGGTACCAGAAGTCGTAGCCGAAACGCGTAGTGTTGCCGTCCGCCTCCCAGTTGCCCTTCACCTCGAACGTCTTTCCATCCAGCAGCACGAAGCCTCCTGAGATACAGAAACCGGTTGACGTTATCCTCATGGAAAACCAATTAAGCTTTTAAAAAGACAAGAAATGCTCCGGCAAAAAATAAAACCCGGAGGCCCACCGGGGGAGGGGGCGTAGAAAATGGCGCTCACCTTTGCCGTTCCCGGCGGGGTCCCCCATGCCGCTGATCATGACCTCTCCGGAGCCCAGGCAGTGCGGGGTGTGCAGGTACGCCAGGTCGCACTTCTTGTAGATCTCCTCCGGCTCCACCACCTGTAGAGAAGATAAGCCCGGTCAGGTCACAGCCGGGCAGTACCGGGAAAGGGTCACCCAGCGCCCCCAGGGCAAAGATGCACAATCCCCCCTCCACTAATAATACATGCCCCCCCCCCCCCCCAGGGTGGTTTTATTTCTAGGAAAGACGAGTTGATAAATGGACAGAGAGGACCGGACGAGCTGATTGGAGGGTGCCCACCTTGTGAAGGCAAGGGGCCCGGGGGTCGGTGCCCACGTCCGCCACGTAGACACGGGAGGAGATGAGGCCGGAGAAGACGAGCTTGTCCCGAACTTTGGTAAAGTCCCCGAAGCAGCTGCTGCAGGTGTTCCAGCCACAGTGGTGGAGCTCATCGTTCAGGTTGGGCATCGGCAGGCGGTGGATGACCTGGAAGGACGGAGGAGCAGGTGAGTCATAGAGGGTAACTATCTGGAACCTCACCTGTAGGATACCTACCTGTCTGTACCCGCCAACCTACCCTAGTGAGCACCAGGCTGTACCCTTCTCCAAGTGAGCACCTGGCTGTACCCACCCACTTAAATCAGTGAGCACCCGTCTGCACCCACCCACTTCATCCGGGGGGGGCACCTGTCTGTACCCACCTACTTTCTCAGGGGGGCACCTGTACTCACCCTCTTCCTCCCATGAACACCTTTCTATACCGACTTCTTTAGCCCGGTGAGCATCTGTCTGTACCCACCCCTTTACCTGGTGACCACCCAGCTGTAGCCTCCCCCTTCCTATAGTGACCACCCATCTGTACCCTCTCCCTTCGTATAGTGACCACCCGGCTGTTCCCTTCCCCTTCCTATAGTAACCACCCGGCTGTTCCCTTCCCCTTCCTCTAGTGACCGCCCATCTGTACCCTCCCCCTTCCCCTGCTGACCACCCGGCTGTACCCTCCCCCTTTCGTATAGTGACCACCAATCTGTACCCTCCCCCTTCCCTTAGTGACCACCCGGCTGTACCCTCCCCCTTTCGTATAGTGACCACCTATCTGTACCCTCCCCCTTTCCCTGCTGACCACACGGCTGTACCCTCCCCCTTCCCCTGCTGACCACTTGGCTGTACCCTCCCCCTTCCCCTGCTGACCACCCGGCTGTACCCTCCCCCTTCCTCTAGTGACCACCCATCTGTACCCTCCCCCTTCCCCCGCTGACCACCCGGCTGTACCCTCCCCCTTCCTCTAGTGACCACCCATCTGTACCCTCCCCCTTCCCCTGCTGACCACCCGGCTGTACCCTCCCCCTTCCTATAGTGACCACCCATCTGTACCCTCCCCCTTTCCCTGCTGACCACACGGCTGTACCCTCCCCCTTCCCCTGCTGACCACCCATCTGTACCCTCCCCCTTCCTATAGTGACCACCCGGCTGTACCCTCCCCCTTCCCCTGCTGACCACCTGGCTGTACCCTCCCCCTTCCCCTGCTGACCACCTGGCTGTACCCTCCCCCTTCCCCTGCTGACCACCTGACTGTACCCTCCCCCTTCCTATAGTGACCACCCATCTGTACCCTCCCCCTTTCCCTGCTGACCACACGGCTGTACCCTCCCCCTTCCCCTGCTGACCACCCATCTGTACCCTCCCCCTTCCTATAGTGACCACCCGGCTGTACCCTCCCCCTTCCCCTGCTGACTACCTGGCTGTACCCTCCCCCTTCCCCTGCTGACCACCTGGCTGTACCCTCCCCCTTCCCCTGCTGACCACCCATCTGTACCCTCCCCCTTCCTATAGTGACCACCCGGCTGTACCCTCCCCCTTCCCCTGCTGACCACCTGGCTGTACCCTCCCCCTTCCCCTGCTGACCACCTGGCTGTACCCTCCCCCTTCCCCTGCTGACCACCTGACTGTACCCTCCCCCCTTCCCCAGGGGGGCCCCCGGGGCCCTCTTCCCCAGGGGCCCCCCTTCCCTTATTAGGCACCTGTCTTTACCTGCCCCCCCATCAGAAAATATCTGCACTCGCCTATCCCCCCCCCCCCCCCAGTAAACAGCGATCACAGCCATTCCCTGACGCACAAATCTCGATGTGATTTTCCCCCCAAACGCATCAGAAAATTCCATCCCGCCCTCCACCTGTCACCAAAATCTATCTTTTGGGTGGGACGGCCCTTCCTTAGTCATGAACGCAGTTTCAGGGCCCTCCCCCGAGGAACTAAACATGCTATGAAGTTCATGAGCCTCACCTGGGAGAAATGGGGAGATTTGGGGTCCACATCCACCGTGGCCAGAAAGTCGGGCTTGTTGATGCCGGTGTTGCGGTAGGTGCAGGGGACGTAGATCAGCTCCTCTCTGGGGCCTGTACAGGACAGACATGGTGAGTGGGGGGGGGGGGGTTGTACAGGGGGCCACAGATAACATGAAAGAGGTTCAACTTCTTATTCTTGGGGGAGAAAACAGGAACATAATTTGGTTCTATCCGGCAAATGCTGCAGCTGCGCGGAACATAGAACTGCCTGAATCTGAGCTGCTCTGAGATTCAGCAGGTCTTTTCACAGTGCCTCTCATCACAGCTTGCCTCTCTCTTACCTATAGAGGGCAGGGCTGAAACCGGGAAACGTCCAGCAAAGAGGACCTGTCACATATTCAACATATCTACACTAAAAGCTTACAGCTTTACTCTGACCCCCCGTCCCCCCCTCGTCCCCGCATCACAGCGAGGGGCCCTACCTTTCATGGCGTCCAAAGGAGACTTGTATCCGGGTCCACATGATGATTTACAGTGAGCTGGAAAGCAATAAACAAGAATTGGTCACAAGATGCCCCCCATAGCTCTGAAATATACCGCAGCGCTGTACAGAGATCACTGAGCCAATCACATCAGTCTCTGTACCTTGGTGGTGGGTGGCTGAGGGTAGTCAGGCGGTGGAGGGGTGGGTGAATCAGGTGGTAGGGTAGTGAGTGGCTGCGGGTGGTCAGGTGGGTGAGTCAGGTGGTAGGGGGGTGGGAAAGTCAGGTGGCTGTGGGCGGTCAGGCGTTAGGGGGGTGGGTGACTGCGAGTGGTCGGGTGGTGGGGAGGTGGGCATATCAGGTGGTAGGTGGCTATGGGCGCTCAGGAGTTAGGGTGGATCAGGCGATAGGGAGGTGGGTGGCTGCGGGCAGAAGGGTGGTGGGTGAGTCAGACAGTAGGGTGGTGGGTGGCTGCGGGCGGTCAGGTGAAGCAGGCAGTAGGGTGAGTCACGCGGTAGCATGGTGGGTGGCTGTGGGCGATTAGGAGGTAGGAGGGTTGGGCGAGTCAGGTGGTAGAGGATGGATCAGGCAGTAGGTTGCATCAGGCGGTAGGGTGGTAAGTGGCTGCGGGCAGAAGGGTGGTGGGTGAGTCAGACAGTAGGGTGGTGGGTGGCTGCGGGCGGTCAGGTGAAGCAGGCAGTAGGGTGAGTCACGCGGTAGCATGGTGGGTGGCTGTGGGCGGTTAGGAGGTAGGAGGGGTGGGCGGGTCAGGTGGTAGAGGATGGACCAGGCGGTAGGGTGCATCAGGCGGTAGGGTGGTAAGTGGCTGCAGGCAGAAGGGTGGTGGGTGAGTCAGACAGTAGGGTGGTGGGTAGCTGCGGGCGGTCAGGTGAAGCAGATGGTAGGATGAGTCACGCGGTAGCATGGTGGGTGGCTGTGGGTGGTTAGGAGATAGGAGGGGTGGGCGAGTCAGGTGGTAGAGGATGGATCAGGCAGTAGGTTGCATCAGGCGGTAGGGTGGTGAGTGGGTGCGGGCAGAAGGGTGGTGGGTGAGTCAGACAGTAGGGTGGTGGGTGGCTGCGGGCGGTCAGGTGAAGCAGGCGGTAGGGTGAGTCACGTGGTAGCATGGTGGGTGGCTGTGGGTGGTTAGGAGGTAGGAGGGGTGGGCGAGTCAGGTGGTAGAGGATGGATCAGGCAGTAGGTTGCATCAGGCGGTAGGGTGGTGAGTGGCTGCGGGCAGAAGGGTGGTGGGTGAGTCAGACAGTAGGGTGGTGGGTGGCTGCGGGCGGTCAGGTGAAGCAGGCGGTAGGGTGAGTCACGCGGTAGCATGGTGGGTGGCTGCTGGCGGTCAGGCGGTAGGGTGGATCAGGCGGTAGGGTGGTGGGTGTCTGCTGACAGTCAGGCGGTAGGATGGATCAGACGGTAAGGCGAGTCAGGTAGTAGGGTGGTGGGTGGCTGTGGGTGGTCAGGTGGTAGGGTGGATCAGTCGGTAGGGTGGTGGGCAGTGCCGATCCTGACCTCCACAGGGGCCCTAAGCAAAATTACATGTCACATTAAAGTTGACACACAGGGGGGGGGGCGGCGCTGCCGACAGTGACATGTCACATTAAAGTGAGAAGCGAGGGGGTGCTGACTTCTAACCTCTTCTCCCATGCAGCCAGCGTTTTGAGAAGCGGGGTGAGGGGCCGAAAAATGATTTCTCACCAGGCGGGGGCCTCTAGTAATTTGGGAAGCCCTCCGCAGCTTTGGGGGGGCCCTAAGCGGCTTGCATAGTGAGCCTATAGGGCGGATCGGCCCTGGTGGTGGGCGAGGTGGTAGGGTGAGGGGGTAAGGTGGTGGTTGGCTGCGACCAGTCAGGCGGTAGGGTGGATCAGGTGGTTAGGCGAGTCAGACGGTAGCATGCTGGGTGGCATGGTGGTAGGGTGGTGGGTGAGTCAAGCAGTAAGGTGGTGGGCGGCTGCAGGCGGTAGGATGAATCAGGCGGTAAGGTGAGTCAGGCGGCAGCATGGTGGTTGGCCTGGTCGTAGGGTGGTGGGTGGCTGCAGGCGGTAGTTAGCGGATGCATCATGCGCTAACGGATCCGCTCCCATAGGGCCCCCATTCTAAGTCCGTTTACGGACTTAGAAAAAGCGGACCGTTCGTCCGCACGTGTGAAAGGGCCCTGCACAGTGTGGGGGGACCGCCCTGTCCGCCAACAGCTGAGCGGAGACCCCCCGCTGAGCCGACGGACACACACGGAGCGGACCGAAAAACGGTCCGCTCCGTGTGAAAGGGCCCTTAAACTGTTTCATTTCTAATCGTTAGTTTTAATGGGGGGGCGATCTGTTTATTTGTTTTAAAATAATGTTTTATTAATTTTAAAATATTAAAATTGTTAGTCTTTTTTTTAATATGGGATCTTGTACAGGCTACATATTAATTATTATCAATATATGATTTTATCATTTTATTGCTGTTATTAGTTATTTGTAAGGCGGTGATGATCGTGGATGACGTCCGCCTGTTATAAATGAAAATTTATAATTATTTCCTAATTATTTGTTTATCATGCACCGGGCCTTATTACTTTGAATTTTTGGTTTTTATTTCCTTATTCCAAGCAAGTTCCATCGGGTCCCGTTTTGTTTATTTATCACTGTTTTAGCCATTCACTTCCGCGTTGTTGTGGCTCTATCGTCCTTGCCCCGGATGTTTTTTGCCTATTCTAGTTCCTGTATTGGCCGCATTCCACCAGCGCTTCCGATTGGCCGTTGAGTCACACGCATCTTATATAAATTCTGCCATTGGGGGGACGTCTGACGTACTCCCTCCGCCTGACGCTGATGAAGTCCCGCCCACGGGACGTAACGCGTACGTAAGGGGAGGAGCTACGCAGGACGTCACCCCGATCATCACCGCTGTGAATTTTACTGTTACTGTTCCGGCTTACACTCGGCTTACGAGGGCTTTTAAATGTGAGTGCCCAAATTTTTTTCCTATCTACAAATTAACTGGTCTATACAGAGAGCACTAGATATTTTCTGTTTCCTCTAGGAGGTCGGATCTGATTGAGATTATCTGCTGATATCAGGGCCGCCATCAGGAATTGTGGGGCCCCTTTACACAGCTTCAGGCATGGGCCCCCTGGAGAACCGGGGGGGGGGTGCTGCCGTCTGAAATTGAGAAGCGTGGGGGGCTCTATACAGAGAGCACTAGATATTTTCTGTTTCCTCTAGGAGGTCGGATCTGATTGAGATTATCTGCTGATATCAGGGCCGCCATCGGGAATTATGGGGCCCCTTACACAGCTTCAGGCATGGGCCACCTGGAGAACCGGGGGGGGGGGGTGTGCTGCCGTTTGAAATTGAGAAGCGTGGGGGGGGGGCTCTATACAGAGAGCACTAGATATTTTCTGTTTCCTCTAGGAGGTCGGATCTGATTGAGATTATCTGCTGATATCAGGGCCGCCATCAGGAATTGTGGGGCCCCTTTACACAGCTTCAGGCATGGGCCCCCTGGAGAACCGGGGGGGGGGGTGCTGCCGTCTGAAATTGAGAAGCGTGGGAGGGGGGGGGCTCTATACAGGGAGCACTAGATATTTTCTGTTTCCTCTAGGAGGTCGGATCTGATTGAGATTATCTGCTGATATCAGGGCCGCCATCAGGAATTGTGGGGCCCCTTACACAGCTTCAGGCATGGGCCCCCTGGAGAAATGGGGGGGGGGGTGCTGCCATCTGAAATTGAGAAGCGTGGGGGGGGGGGCTGCTGCGAATTAAGGGCCTTTACAAATAAATTTAAAAAAGAGGGGGTTGCCACCTGGGGCCCTGGGGGCCTCCGGGCCCTTGGGGACCTCTGGACCTCTAAAAAAATATTAAAAGAAAAAAAATTGGCCCTTTAATAAAAAATATATTAAAAATATATATATTTTTTATAAAAAATAAATAAAAAAAGAGGGGGTTGCCATCTGGGGCCCTGGGGACCTCCGGACCCCTAAAAAAATATTAAAAGAAAAAAAATTGGCCCTTTAATAAAAAATAAAAGAAAAATATATTCAAAAATAAATATTTTTATAAAAAATAAATTAAAAAAAGAGGGGGTTGCCATTTTTTTTCTTTTTTTTTAGGGGGTTCCCATCCGGGCCCCAGGGGATCCCCGGGCCCCCTACAGGTGTAATGCCTGTACCCCCCTGATGGCGGCCCTGGCTGATATGCTTTGTGACTCTTATGGGTCGAAGCAGTGAGGTGAGAGTCCATCTTGCTTGCGGTGGTGGATTTCCTTTTGGTGTCTCCTCTTCACCTTCACTCCTGTGGGATTCAGGGCTGTCTTAATGAGAGGGCACACCTGGGCACTGCCCAGGGGCCCCAGATGCATGTGGGGCCCCTGCACTTTCCACAAAGCAGCTGGTCCTTAAGCCCACTCCGCCCCAAAATTGGGGGCCCCATGATGGCACTGAGAGTGATAGATACACAGGGGGGGGGGCAGTCTGCCTCCTACCTACTTGATGTCCGTTTACCTGCACTGTCATCATTGTAGGGGCCCCAGAGCATTACATTGCCCAGGGGCCCAAGATGCTATTAAGACGGCCCTGCCTGGATTTGTTTGTGTTTGTGGACACTTGGATATTTCATTTCACTGGCTTATATTTATATTTATAATATTCATTTTGTATTTGTCATTTTTATTTTTGCGCTGCACTTTTTCACTATACTTTATGCTTTGGGAATTTTCTAAGGGTCAGATTCAGGTAGGTGGGCGGATCTTTATTTCGGAGTAACGTTTCTCATGTACGTTACTCCGCCGAAACTTTCGGAGCCAGTACTGTTATTCACGAAGCACTTGCTCCTGAAGTTGCGGCGGCGTAGCGAAAATGAGCCGGCGGAATTCAAATTGGGCGGGTAGGGGGCGTGTATTATTATAACTAGGCGCGATCCCGCAGGCGAACGTACTGCGCGTGCGTCGACTGTCAGTGCGCATGCTCCAAATTCTGTCAGTGAACGTCGATGACGTCAATTCCCCATTCACGGACGTTTTACGCAAACGACGCGAACATTTTTAAATTCGACGCGATGACGACGGCCATACTTAACATAGGATACTCCACCTAGGGGGCTGGTTTTTCTTTACGCCGCGTATCGCTTACGGAAACGTCGGAAAGTCACTGCGTCGGGCCCGGGTACGATCGTGAATTGCCGATTCTCGCTGATTAGCATATTCTCGGCGTTAATCAGCGGGAACGCCCCCGGCGCCCATTTTTAACCACTTCCATACCAGGCACTTATACACCTTCCCGCCCAAGCCAATTTTCAGCTTTCAGCACTGTCGCAATTTGAATGACAATTGCGCGGTCGTGCTACGCGGCACCCAAACAAAATTGGCGTCCTTTTTTCCCCACAAATAGAGCTTTCTTTTGGTGGTATTTGATCACCTCTGCGATTTTTTTTTTTTGCGCAACAACTAAAAATAGAGCAAAGATTTTGAAAAAATAAATAAAGTTTTTATTTTTTTCTGTTAATTTTTTTGTAAATGAGTATGTTTTCTCTTTCAATTACGGGCACTGATATGGTGGCACTGATGGGCACCGATGAGGTGGCACTGATGGGCACCGATGAGGTAGTTCAGATGTGCACCGATTAGGTAGCACTGATGGGCACTGATAGGCGGCGCTGGTATGGGGCACTGATGGGCACTCATGGGCGGCACTGATGGGCACTCATGGGTGGCACTGATGGGCACTCATGGGCGGCACTGATGGGCACTCATAGGCAGCACTGGGCACTCATAGGCAGCACAGGTGGGCACTCATAGGTGGCACAGGTGGGCACTGATAGGTGGCACAGGTGGGCACTGATAGGTGGCACAGGTGTGCACTGATAGGTGGGCACTGGGCATGGATTGGCACTGTGGGGTGGCACTGACAGACACTGGGGTGGCACTGATGATCACTGAGGGGTGGCACTGATGGATCAATGTTGCCAATCAGTGCCCATGTGTGGGCACTGATTGGCATTTTTTTTTACTGCCCCTTTTTTTTTTTTCTTGCTGACTTTTTTTTTTTTTTGTCCTTTTTTTATGTTCCCTGGTGGTCTAGTGTGGCGATCCGAGGGGGGGCTGCGCTGATAAACAATCAGCGCGAACCCCCCTGTCAGGAGAGCCGCCGATCGGCTCTCCTGTACTCGGGTCTGTCAGACGCGAGTGAGGAAGAGCCGTCGGCGGCTCTTCCTGTTTACATCGTGATCAGCCGTGATTGGACACGGCTGATCACGTGGTAACGAGGCTCCGCCGGAGACTCGTTACCGAGATCGGAGGTGCAGGGTGTCAGACTGACACCCCGCATCACCGATCGCCGCGCTGCGCGCCCGCACGGGCGCGCGCGGCATGAAGTCGTGCTAGACGTTTGAGAACGGCCTGTCACGATTTCATAACCACTTCCCGGCCGTAAATCGGCTATTGGCCGGGCGGGAAGTGGTTAAAATTGCAGTTCCGATACGACGGCAAAATACAATTACGCCGCTCGTATAGGAACTCCAACCCGGCGTTTCTTGTTTTCTGCTTACTGAACACAGAAACGCCGGCTCAAAGTGAGAGTTAGGCTGGCGAATCGCTGATACTCCAGAGTGACTCCACCTGAATCTGGCCCATAATGTTCATTTTGTTTTTGTAATTTTTATTTTTGCGCTGCACTTTTCACTATAATTTATGCTTTGGGAATTTTCTATGAATCTATCCTCAGTGCTGGTTTGCATATCTTTATTTGTATTTCATTTGCATTTATTTACACCCCAGCGCTGAATTTTTTTCACTTGTATACGTGATTGCCGAGTAACCAGCGGTGGAACACCCGCAGTATGTACCTCGCCGATCACACGGGTGGGTTGGGGGTGGGGATCGCCGCAGGGAGCCTCAGACAGGTGACACAATATCACAGGTCGGGGCGCTTGAGGCGATGGGTGGAACCAACCCGTGCCCAAAATCTGGCGGCACCGCCCGCTTCACACAGAGAATCTTATCTGATTTGGACGTTCTGAGCGCCCCGGAGCTCTCCTATCCTCAGTCATCGCCACACCCCGTCCATCACACACCCTGAAGTATGGTGCCGGCCCCCCCGGAGTGACCTCTCCACCATCATCACCACAGGAGGTCTGAAGGGTCTACAAACCCTCAATGGACGGGGGAGGGGTACAAAATCTGCTACAGCTGTGCATGGGAGCCAATCAGCTTCTTCCAACCCCGGACACTCGCCTGTGATTGGAAGCTGATCTGTGATCGGACGCTCATTTGTGATTGGTTAGCTTGTCCGTGATCGAATGCTCGCCTGTGATTGGAAGCTGATCTGTGACTGTTGCCCCCGCTCACTTCCCGGATACCTGACGTGTCCCGGGACCTCATTCTCTGTACTTGGAGCTTCCAAAAAAAAAAATGCCACCCGCCTGGCTGTGGCTGACACCCCCCACCCCGAGAAAGCAAGCAGCAAGTAAAGGCAAATCTCACAACCTGCCTAGTATGGCAGCCGGGGGGGGGGGGGGGATCAGCATCCTCAGAAGGCAGTGCAGCCTCCAGGGCTCCCCCCCGTGACGGGGCAACAAGCACTCAGCCAGTGAAGTCACAACTCCCCCAGTCTGCGTGTTTCAGGTCACTTGGAAGACAACTCATCTCATCTCCCCTCCACACACGCTGCAATCACTCATCAGGCTGTCAGACATTGAAGGGAAAAGAGAACCTATAGGAGGCCACAGAAGGTCAGAAAGAGGAGAGGAGATGGAGATGGGGATGGGGATGGGGATGGAGATGGGGGTGAGGATGGAGATGGGGAAGGAGATAGAGTTGAAGATGGGGATGGGGATGGAGGTGGAGATGTAGATGGGGGTGAGGATGGGGACGGAGACAGAGACGGGGATAGAGATGGAGATGGGGATGGAGATGAGGACGGGGATGGAGTTGGAGATGGGGATGGGGATGGAGGTGGAGATGGGGACAGGGACAGGGATGGAGATGGAGGTGGAGATGGGGATGGAGATGGAGGTGGAGATGGGGACGGGGACAGGGATAGAGATGAGGATGGAGATGGGGATGAGGATGGAGATGGGGTTGGGGTTGGGGTTGGGGATGGAGATGAGGATGGGGTTGGAGATGGAGATGGAGATGGAGGTGGAGATGGGGACGGGGACAGGGATAGAGATGAGGATGGAGATGGGGATGAGGATGGAGATGGGGTTGGGGTTGGGGTTGGGGATGGAGATGAGGATGGGGTTGGAGATGGAGATGGAGATGAGGATGGGGTTGGAGATGGAGATGGGGTTGGAGATGGGGATGAGGATGGAGATGGGGATGAGGATGGAGATGGGGATGAGGATGGAGATGGAGATGGGGATGGAGATGGAGATGGGGATGGGGTTGGAGATGGAGATGAAGATGGGGATGGGGACAGAGATGGGGATGAAGTGTCTCACCCATGGTGCTGCTCTCTCTCTCTCTCTCGTTGCTCTTAGTTGCTAATCGACTCGTCATCAGATACTGAACTCACCCAACAAGCTGCTTATATAGTCTGGGTGAGGGATTAGGGTGGATCCAAGAAGGTGCCCCAGAGGGTGGAAGAGGGAGGGGGGGGTGGGGACCTGGCACTGATCATCACTGAGAGCGAGAATCCAAAACTTTCCATGCTGTGCCCATTATGAGGAGTTCCCACCATCCCTGTGCTGAGTTCCTGGGTCTGTACACTCGCTGTGCCCCATTATGAGGGGTTCCCACCATCCCTGTGCTGAGTTCCCAGGTCTGTACACCCGCTGTGCCCATTATGAGGGGTTCCCACCATCCCTGTGCTGAGTTCCCGGGTCTGTACCCCCGCTGTGCCCATTATGAGGGGTTCCCACCATCCCTGTGCTGAGTTCCCGGGTCTGTACACCCGCTGTGCCCATTATGAGGGGTTCCCACCATCCCTGTGCTGAGTTCCCGGGTCTGTACACCCGCTGTGCCCATTATGAGGGGTTCCCACCATCCCTGTGCTGAGTTCCCGGGTCTGTACACCCGCTGTGCCCCATTATGAGGGGTTCCCACCATCCCTGTGCTGAGTTCCTGGGTCTGTACACCCGCTGTGCCCCATTATGAGGGGTTCCCACCATCCCTGTGCTGAGTTCCCGGGTCTGTACATTTTGTTTATTGAAAAATCTTACAAACAACAACTTATATACAATAAAACCATAATGAATAAAAAAATAAAACATATTTACAAAATAATTGAATATAAATACAAAACAAAAATAAAGAACAAGAACATAATAAAAGGTGCAAACCAAACTGCGCACAACATAATCCCTACGAGAGCCGGACTAGGAAACGTCACCCCACATGTCGCCTTTTATCAAAATGTATTCAATCTGAAAATCTAGAGGAGAGAAAGAAAAGCCGCACCCCCGAGATCATCCGTCCCGATATTCCTCCGCACCCTAATCCTCCCGCTGCCTCCCGTCTTTCTCACGATCCCAAATCTTCCCAACCTCACCCACAATGTCCTCGGGCACCTCTCCCGTCTTTAGTCCTTGGAATGGTCTGGAGATCACCTCCAAAGATTCGAACCCGTAAAAAGAAAAGGCTTAGATCTTTGTAAAGAGGCATTTCCTGTCCCACGTGGTCTGGGGGCCAGAGATGTCAATCAGGCGCAGGTCCCGCCCCCTTCACAGAGACGTCCAAGACCATTCATCTCACAATCTGGACCTCAATTACCCGCCGGCACGTTACCATACCCGAGACCTAGCCTTATTCTTCAAGGAGAAACCCTAACTCTAAGCCATTACCCCCTAACCTTAACACTTCCCCTAACCCTAACCCTACCCAGAACCATAATCCTAACCCTACCCAGAACCCTAACACTACCCAGACCCCCAACCCTACCCTAACCCTTACCCAGAACCCTAACACTACCCAGACCCCCAACCCTACCCAGAACCGTAATCCTAACCCTACCCAGAACCCTAACACTACCCAGACCCCCAACCCTACCCAGAACCCTAATCCTAACCCTACCCAGAACCCTAACCCTACCCAGAACCCTAACTCTACCCAGAACCCTAACCCTACCCAGAACCCTAACACTACCCAGACCCCCAACCCTACCCAGAACCCTAATCCTAACCATACCCCTACCCAGAACCCTAACACTACCCAGACCCCCAACCTTACCCAGAACCCTAATCCTAACCCTATCCAGAACCCTAACCCTACCCAGAACCCTAACTCTACCCAGAACCCCAACCCTACCCAGAACCCTAACCCTACCCAGAACCCTAATCCTAGCCCTACCCAGAACCCTAATCCTAACCCTACCCAGAACCCTAACCGTAATCCTAACCCTACCCAGAACCCTAACCCTACGCAGAACCCTAATCCTAACCCTTCCCCTAACCCTACCCAGAACCCTAACCCTACCAAGAACCCTAATTTTAACACTACCCAGACCCCCAACCCTACCCAGAACCCTAATCCTAACCCTACCCCTAACCAGAACCCTAACCCTACCCAGATCCCTAACCCTACCCCTAACCCTACCCAGACCCCTAACCCTACCCAGAGCCCTAATCCTACCCCTAACCCTAACCAGAATCCTAACGCTACCCCTAAACCTACCAAGAACCCTTAGGCCTCGTACACACGAGCAAATAGATTTGTTCAAATCGGTCAGACCGACCGATTTGAACAAATCTGTCTGCTGGCAGTTTTGGTTTGATCGCTGTACACAAGATCAAACCAAAATCCATGCCAGCAGACGTGGCGATGACGTTGACGCCGCCACGTCACCGCACCAGGAAGTAAAACACTTCCGCACATGCGTCGAATCCATTCGACGCATGTGCGAGCAGATATGTCTGCTGGTTAGCGTACTAACCAGCAGACATGTCGGGCAGACGGATTCCCAGCCGACAGATTTTAAAGCATGCTTAAAAATCTGTTGGCTGGCCAAATCCGTCTGCTCACCCGTACACATGATCGAATCTGTCTGCGGGGACGGTCGGGCCGACCATTTCCAGCAGATAGATTTGATCGTGTGTACGCGGCCTAATCCTAACCCTACCCAGACCCCAACCCTAACCAGAACCCTAATCCTAACCCTACCCAGACCCCTAACCCTACTCAGAAACCTATTCTTAACACTAACCCAACCCAGAACCCTAACCTTACCCAGAACCCTAATCCTAACCCTACCCAGAACCCTAACCCTACCCAGAACCCTAATCCTAACCCTACCCAGAACCCTAACCCTACCCAGAAACCTATTCTTAACCCAACCTCTAACCCAACCCAGAACCCTAACCTTACCCAGAACCCTAATCCTAACCCTACCCAGAACCCTAACCCTACCCAGAACCCTAATCCTAACCCTACCCAGAACCCTAACCCTACCCAGAACCCTAATCCTAACCCTACCCAGAAACCTATTCTTAACCCAACCTCAAACCCAACCCAGAACCCTAACCTTACCCAGAACCCCAACCCTACCCAGAACCCTAACCCTACCTAGAAACCTATTCTTAACCCTACCCCTAACCCAACCCAGAACCCTAACCCTACCCAGAACCCTAACCCTACCCAGAAACCTAACCCTACCCAGAACCCTAACCCTACCTAGAAACCTATTCTTAACCCTACCCCTAACCCAACCCAGAACCCTAACCTTACCCAGAACCCTAATCCTAACCCTACCCAGAACCCTAACCCTACCCAGAAACCTAATCCTAACCCTACCCAGAACCCTAACCTTACCCAGAACCCTAATCCTAACCCTACCCAGAACCCTAACCCTACCCAGAAACCTAACCCTAACCCTACCCAGAACCCTAACCTTACCTAGAAACCTATTCTTAACCCTACCCCTAACCCAACCCAGAACCCTAACCTTACCCAAAACCCTAATCCTAACCCTACCCAGAACCCTAATCCTAACTCTACCCAGAACCCCACCCCTAACACTAACCCTCTACCCTAACTGGGTGTAGGCTCCATCTTCCTTTTTCTGTCTGAATTTCCGCCAGCAAAAATTTCAGAGCTGGTTCTCTAATGTTCAAAAAACCCAACTCCTAACCCTAACCTAACCCTAAGCCCTAAGCCTAACCCTCTAACCCAACCCTCTAACTCTAAGGCCCCGTACACACGGCCGAGGTTCTCGGCAGAAACCAGCGAGAACCTCACTGGGAGCCGCATTCTGCCGAGAACCTCGGCCTTGTGTACGCTCTCGGCGAGCCCCGCCCGTCGGGAAACCCGTCAAGCAAATAGAGAACAGGTTCTCTATTTGCTCGACGGCCCGTCGGGATGAATGGATGGTTGCCTTTCCCCGATGGGCGGGTCGCCGATTCTGACGGCCGGCAGAGAACCCCGACGGGCGGAACGATGTGTTTTGCCTATATAAAAAATGGCAAATACACTAAAAATAACATTTAAAATGTCACAATAGTAAAAAAAAAACATAAACAGCGCTGATGATGATAGTCCAGTGTAGATCCCAGGAAGAGATATCACCTCTACACTTAAGTGCAGTAATAATGATAGAGTGTATCAATGGGAAAGAGGGAGTCCGTTGATAGCTGAGTTTGAAAAATAGGACAGCAAGCACCTTCCACCCATATTCTCAATCACCTCGTGGGACTATAAATCCCCCTCTTGGGGTACGCACTCACCGAAAGACCCAAAGGGTAAAGCAGTGTATGGATATCCACAGAATAATATCACTCTTCACATCAGAAGGGATCCGGTCACGTGTCTACGGGTCTCCGGATCGTACAAAAAACACAGGAAAGGGCATATAGCGTAATTCCGTTTTTAATGTAACACACAAGAGAACCCACAAATACACAACCCTTCAAACAATGCACGTGCATTAAAAGATAAACATAAGCGCATATAGTCACCCTCTCCTGCAAGAGAGACGAGCCGTGCTGTCCCGATGGATGAGCTGACTGCCAGCACTTCCTGGTTTCAGACGTGACTCAGGTGGAGCGCACGTGTCACTTCCTAGCGTCGTAGAAGCCCCTTCCCTGACGCGTTTCGTCATAAGACTTCGACAGAGGGATTGGCTTCGCGACGGCGAACGGAGATTTAAGGAGTACTTCCCATCAGAGCCAAACCAATCACCACAGAGCGAGGGCGGACCATGGTGCTTGCTCCGCCCAGACCCTGATAGAGTACGGTGTTCTTTTGCAGACTCAGACGGGGCTTCAAACAATTTATGCCGCATACCATACTCAAACGAGCACCTATGTACTGCGGGCATAACACAGGCAAAAACATAACATATAATATGCGCATTTACAGTCATATTATTTTACAAATAACTTAAATACAAATCAACAGGCTTTTTTACAAAGACGTCATGGATTATTATATTCGCATATACTAATCAGTGTTAACTTGTGTTCTAAAGCAGCTAATAAGCTGAACGTAAAAGGTATAAAAAAATATATAAAATATATATATACAAACATAGTATATATGCTAGAAAAACGGGGAGCAGTCACTATGATAAATTGCATATAAACACCATGTAAGAAAAGGGGGGTTAATTACAGCAAAGTGACCCATAGACTCCATCTAGTGGTGATTTCATAAAACTGCATACCTCATAAACAGATTTGAATAAACACATTGTTCAAACAGTATGGGACTCATTTCTAAAATAAATTAAGATATTTAAGTAAACAAAAAACACAGGAGAATATAATAAACCATATGATACAGATGGATAAAAGACACACAGCTAAAAAGAGCCTTTAGTAATTCTTAATCGATTATATACCATAACTCCTAGATTGCCAATAGTAATACCCCACAGACTCCATCTAGTGGTGATTACATAAATTGCAGCCACAACAAAGGACTAAAAAAAAAACCACAATTTGTAAAGAATAGACATATGAGACGTAACGCAGCAGGTATAGACCCCATGGCACAATCAATAATCGCTAATAAAGCAATTTATATCTAATTCAATGTTCAGGCCCCTAGGCGCAAGTGTATCAGCTGAGAAGATCCATTGGGTCTCTCTTTTGGAAAGATCTCTCACTAAATTAGATCCTCGCCATTTAGGCTTTAAAGCGGAGCTCCACCCATATAAACAACATTTTGCCATGTTGTTTAAAAAAAATAAAAATAAAAACTGAAAAAAAAAAAAATACTCACCCGAAATAGCTGTCGCTATGCGGAAGTCCGTAATCTGCCTCACCTGCACCGCGGTCCGATTTCTTCTTCTCCTTCTCCTTGTGAATGGGGCGCGCTGCTTTCTGGGAACTGTGTGTGTTCTCAGAGAGCAGCGCGCCCCATTCACAAGCCGGCGTGAGACTCGCGCAGGCGCAGTAGGAAACGGGCAGTGAAGCCGTACGGCTTCACAGCCTGTTTCCCATAGTGTGAATGGCGGCGCGGGACTCGGAGCGATCGCGGGACCGGCATCGGGGGCGGGGGGGGGGCCGTCAGCGCGGGCGCCTAGGACAAGTAAGTGTCCTTATTTAACCACTTTAGCCCCGGACCATATTGCTGTCCAAAGACCAGAGCACTTTTTGTGATTCGGCGCTGCGTCGCTTTAACTGACAATTGCGCGGCCGTGCGACGTGGCTCCCAAACAAAATTGGCGTCCTTTTTTTCCCACAAATAGAGCTTTCTTTTGGTGGTATTTGATCATCTCTGCGGTTTTTATTTTTTGCGCTATAAACAAAAATAGAGCGACTATTTTGAAAAAAATGCAATATTTTTTACATTTTGCTATAATAAATATCACCAAAAAAGATATAAAAAAACATTTTTTTCCCTCAGTTTAGGCCGATACGTATTCTTCTACATATTTTTCGTAAAAAAAAAATCGCAATTAGCGTTTATTGATTGGTTTGCGCAAAATTTATAGCGTTTACAAAAAAGGGGGTAGTTTTATGGCATTTTTATTAATATTTTTTTTTTTACTAGTAATGGCGGCGATCAGCGTTTTTTTTCGGTACTGCGATATTATGGCGGACGCATCGGACACTTTTGACACATTTTTGGGACCATTGGCATTTTTATAGCGATCAATGCTATAAAAATGCATTGGATTACTATAAAAATGCCATTGGCAGTGAAGGGGTTAACACTAGGGGGCGGGGAAGGGGTTAAGTGTGTTCCTATTTGTGTTCTTACTGTGTGGGGGGGGGTGAACTCACTAGGGGGAATCACTGATCTTCCGTTCATACATTGTATGAACGGAAGATCAGCGTTTCCCCCGCTGACAGGAACGAGTGCTGTGTGTTTACACGCACAGCTCTCGTTCCCCGCTCTGTAACGAACGAGCGCGCGCGCGCGGGGCGCGCGCGCGCGGGACTCGGGGGCGAGCGTGGGGCGCGCGCGCGGGTTTAGCCGGTAATACTGCCATTAAAGTCTTGTCCATCAATAAAATATGCCAATGTTTAGAGAAGATTTCCTCTATCTCCTTGATGGACAAGACTTTAATGGCAGTATTACCGGCTAAACCAGGTTTTATTTATAGAAAGGCACAAAGTTTTTCAGACAAATTAGTGCGGAAGATTTTAGACCCCCCCTACTAGACCATCCAGTTTTTGGGACTGTGATGGCTTTTATGCATGCAGAAAGTGTAGGGCCTGTCGTGAAATAACTCGCCCTCTAAGAGCAGTTAAGAAATTCACTTCTAGCTCCAATAACAAGGAGTTCACTATTAGTGAGTTTATAACATGCAATACTACACATGTAGTGTACGCTTTACAATGTCCCTGTGGGCTGTTATATATTGGACGCACTAAGCGCCAATTAAAAGTGCGTATTGGAGAGCATATCGCCAACATCCTTTTAGGTTATAAAGACCACAACCTGTCCCTACACTTCAAACTACATCATAATGAAGACCCTAGTGGTCTATTATTTTGGGGCATTGATCACTTAAAGCCTACATGGCGAGGATCTAATTTAGTGAGAGATCTTTCCAAAAGAGAGACCCAATGGATCTTCTCAGCTGATACACTTGCGCCTAGGGGCCTGAACATTGAATTAGATATAAATTGCTTTATTAGCGATTATTGATTGTGCCATGGGGTCTATACCTGCTGCGTTACGTCTCATATGTCTATTCTTTACAAATTGGGCCAGATTCACGAACACTTGCGCTGGAGTATTTGGATATGCGCCGCGTAACTGTGATGATGCGCCGTCGTTTCTATGTGCCCGTACCCACCAAACTAGATGCGCCCAATAACGGGTCATTTGCGACCGGCGGAACGTTCCGACGCCAGAGTATCGTCAGCGTTTATTTTCGCTGGGCGCATCAGTCGCGCCCATTGATTTCCCCTGCAAATATGCAAATGAGGGAGATTTCCCAATTCACGAACGGATTAGCACCATACGCTGGCTACATGCGCCGCGCGTATCTGGTCCGTCCGGCGCAAAGTTATTTCTACAAAAGGCTGCTTTATCTTTACTCCAGACGGTCACAGGTCAGCAGGAGAGCAGCTACAGCAGCGTTACCGACGATAGGAGCTAGCTGAGCACCCCCACTTGCAAGGACAACACCTCTGTGTGCCAACATGCCAGGGGCAATTGTGGTCCTCCAACTACTGATGGGTCCCCTGGAACCAAGAAGGCGGGCACGTGAGAGGATATACCGCACTCGTATGAACCTCTTTGGCATGGGGGAGGAGGAGGTGTATCGCCTCTTCAGATTCAGCCCAGATGCAATACTTGAACTAACCACAACCCTGCAGGATGACATCACCAGCCCAACACACCGATCACAAGCAGTGCAGCCACTGGTGAAGGTCCTGGCAACACTCCATTTCCTTGCAAGTGGATCATTCCAGCGTACAAGTGGAGTGGTGGCTGGGATGTCACAATCCTCCATAAGCAGATGTGTGCACCAGGTTGTCCCTGCAATCCTCAGACGCATGTCCAACCAGTTCATCAGACCAACCACTGAGGAGCTGCGGCAGAAGGCAATGACAGATTTCTACAACATTGCCAGATTCCCACGCACTGTGGGGGCCATTGATTGCACACATGTGGCCCTACAGCCCCCCAGTGCCACAGAGCACATATACCGCAATCGGAAGCATTGGCATTCCATCAACGTACAGGTGATAGCTGATGCCCAATGCCTCATATGGCACGTCCGTGCCAAACACCCCGGGTCCAGCCATGACAGCTTCATATACAATCAGAGCCCCATCCCAGCAGAATTTAACCAGAACATGTATGGGGACAGCTGGCTGGTTGGTAAGTGACATGGGTGGCAGGCATGACTATGTCCTCCCATGATGCACACCTCACAAGTGGCACATGCATGACTAACATCCTCCTGTCTTTTCCCTTCCAGGTGACTCTGCATATGCACTGGGACCCCATCTCATGACTCCTTTCCGGAACCCCCAAACCAGAGGAGAGAGAAAATACAATGAAGCACACATCAAAACCCGTGCAGTGGTGGAGCAAACATTTGGGCTCCTAAAGTCCCGTTTCCGATGCCTGGATAAGTCTGGGGGGGCCCTATTGTATTCCCCTACCTTTGTGTGTCAGATCATCGGTGCATGTTGCATACTACATAACTTTGCTATGAAAAAAGGCCTGCAGATTGACATACGTGATGACCTGACCCCCGACCCACACAGTCCCCACCTGCCAGAGGACACCCAGTCTGCTGATGGAAGAGCAGTCAGGAGGGTCCTCGCCGTAGGCATCTTTGGACACTAAACCAAAACATTAATAACACAGACAGTGCACGCGTGTACACCACTGATGTCCCTAGATCACACACACCACATGCACATCGCATTGGATTAGCCCAAGTCCAGCATGTAGGAGTTGGGAGCAGTAACGCCAGCGTCAAGGCCCCAATGATGTCGCTGTCCATTCATACACCTTTCACACGTCATTCATACAGCCGTGGGGTTAACTTCACCACCACGGCCGAGGGTGGGTGACACCCCTTACTTTCAGGAGTGCCACCCCCTCACATTCACACACCATTCACACTGTCCCCTGCACTCCTGACCGTGTGCAGTACAAAAATAAATTAATAATATCATATCCTGATAATTAAAAGAAACAAAATCTCAAAACCTGAGAAAAATAAAAAATAAACTCATGACCTGAGTATGTCCAAAACAAAAATATAAAACCCCAAAAAAAATAAAAGGCCTCATCGGGGATGCCGGGGGGTTCTTCTGGGGGCCCCTCTCTGACTCCGCAGCTGCCTGGATGGAGTGGGTGGGGGTGGGGGGGCATCTGGAGGTGGCTGATCCCCAGGTGGGCCACTCCTGGCAGGTGTGGCCTGCATGCCCTCCAAGGCCCTGGCTATCCGTCCAAGGTAGGAGTTGGTCTGGGCCTGCATCCGGAGCTGACGGGTGACCTGGTAGTGCTGGGCCCGCCGACTCAGCCTCCCCTGGTCCCGGATGGCAGCACTGTTGGCCTGGACGGCTGCAGTAAGGTGCCGGATATCCCCCTGCACCTCCCCCAAAGTGGTGACCACTGCAGCGCAGTTGCAGCTTACATCCTGCACTGCGTTGCTGAGGTTGGCAACGGAGCCCAGGCTGTCAGACACTTTCTCCACTTTCTCCAGTGCACCGCTATGGCCCCCATCTGTTCCGTCTGCCTGGCGTGATCCCTCGCCAACTCAACTGGTCCTGGACACCATCAGACACCCCCCTGGTCTTCTGGGTCGCCTTCCTGGGGCCAGAAGATGGTTGTCCTCGGGGGGAAGGAGTCGCCCTTTAGGGGCTTCCAAGGATGGGGGAGGGGACGACAGACGGCCCAGGAGAAGGGGAGGAGACAGACAACACTAAGGTAAAGTCCTGCTCTGCCACAGCAGGATCCTCTACAACCACCTCGGCAGGTGTGGTGTGGCCACTCTCCTCCTCCACAACCTCTTCACCACCCAGTGGCTCGGGCACACGATGGCGTGGGGGGGATGGGGTGGAATGCACGCTGACAGATGATGGCCCAGCTCCGTCATCTGTGGATGACACAAAGCAGACACATGTTGGTGATCCCACACACTTGGCACATGTACCCTCCCCCCCCCCCCCCCAAATGCAAAACAACAAATAGGGGATTATAAAACACTTACCTGTCCTTGTGCCTTCCTCCACGGAGTCATAGCCTGCGACCCCCTCCACCTGCTCCCTCTCCAGGCAGCGAGCAACCACCTCCTCCTCTGCGGTTAGGGTGACAGGACATGGGGGACCACCACCTGTGCCCTCTCATACCTCCTGATGGAGGCCACCTTGTCCCTCACCTTGCGCCGCAGGTCATTAATTTTTTTTTGTATGTCCCCAGCAGTCCGGGTGGAGTACCCCAGGACATTGACCCTGGCAGCAATCGACTCCAGGATGCCCTGCTTCCTCTCCGGCTGGTCTTCCGGCTTTTTTTGCCATGGAGAAATTCATTATCCGTCTCCATTGCCGAAATGATCACTGAGACCTCCTGGGCATTAAAATTCAGGTTCCTCCTCTCCCTGGGGGTAGCGGGAGCAGCCATCACCAAACAAAAGTATCTTCCCTGGGGTGGGGGGAAATGGAACTACTTTTGCGCCGTAATGGCGTTTCCGCCAGCGCTTTTAAGCGCCCAGCGGAACGCATTGCGCTGACGTTTCCCAGGAAGTGGTGCCGACGGAAGTTGTGAGCATGCGCACAAGGGGGCGAGTGGAGCCGCACTCACTGCGCATGCTCCGTGGATGATGCGCTGAACGTAAGCCTCTGCGCTGGGCTCCGCCCATCATTTACATATGATCACACCCACTTCCACTTGCGTCGGGTTACGCCAGCGCATTATCGTTACTCTGGCGCAAGTTTACGCGCAACTGCTATGTGAATTACAGGACTTGCGCTGAAAGGGTCTTCAGAGTAACGTAAATGAGAAGCGTTACTCCAGAGGAAAGATACTCTCATCTACCTGAATCTGGCCCATGGTGTTTATATGCAATTTATCATAGTGACTGCTCCCCGTTTTTCTAGTATATATACTATGTTTGTATATATATATTTTATATATTTTTTTATACCTTTTACGTTCAGCTTATTAGCTGCTTTAGAACACAAGTTAACACTGATTAGTATATGCGAATATAATAATCCATGACGTCTTTGTAAAAAAGCCTGTTGATTTGTATTTAAGTTATTTGTAAAATAATATGACTGTAAATGCGCATACTATATGTTATGTTTTTGCCTGTGTTATGCCCGCAGTACATAGGTGCTCGTTTGAGTATGGTATGCGGCATTAATTGTTTGAAGCCCCGTCTGAGTCTGCAAAAGAACACCGTACTCTATCAGGGTCTGGGCGGAGCAAGCACCATGGTCCGCCCTCGCTCTGTGGTGATTGGTTTGGCTCTGATGGGAAGTACTTCTTAAATCTCCGTTCGCCGTCGCGAAGCCACTCCCTCTGTCGAAGTCTTATGACGAAACGCGTCAGGGAGGGGGCTTCTACGACGCTAGGAAGTGACACGTGCGCTCCACCTGAGTCACGTCTGAAACCAGGAAGTGCTGGCAATCAGCTCATCCATCGGGACAGCACGGCTCGTCTCTCTTGCAGGAGAGGGTGACTATATGCGCTTATGTTTATCTTTTAATGCACGTGCATTGTTTGAAGGGTTGTGTATTTGTGGGTTCTCTTGTGTGTTACATTAAAAACGGAATTACGCTATATGCCCTTTTCCTGTGTTTTTTGTACGATCCGGAGACCCGTAGACACGTGACCTGATCCCTTCTGATGTGAAGAGAGATATTATCCTGTGGATATCCATACACTGCCTTACCCTTTGGGTCTTTCGGTGAGTGCGTACCCCAGAGGGGGATTTATAGTCCCACGAGGTGATTGAGAATATGGGTGGAAGGTGCTTGCTGTCCTATTTTTCAAACTCAGCTATCAACGGACTCCCTCTTTCCCATTGATACACTCTATCATTATCACTGCACTTAAGTGTAGAGGTGATATCTCTTCCTGGGATCTACACTGGACTATCATCATCAGCGCTGTTTATGGTTTTTTTTACTATTGTGACATTTTAAATGTTATTTTTAGTGTATTTGCCATTTTTTATATATTTGTTTTTATTTTAAATAGCTGCTTCTTTTGGACTTTTTTGGTTGCGGTTTCCAGCCAATTAATCTAGTTTTTATCATTTTTAGTGTGTATTTTCTGTGTATGCAGTGTTTTGCAAGTGCTGTCTGTTAGGCGCTGGGAGGTGTTCTATAGGCCGTGATACACCTTTTTTCTACTCCTCTCTGATGTGTTCTGCCTGTCGAGGTTCTCTGCCGTGTGTACGGGGCTTCAGGCCTTGTACACACGATGTAATATATCCGATGGAAACGGTCCGACGGACCGTTTCCATCGGATATGTCCGCCGGGCTGTTTGATCCGGTGGCTGTACACACCATCGGATCAAATTCCCCGCCGGCGGACAGCGCGGTGACGCGGCGGTGACGTTGACGCCGCCACGTCGCCACACCAGGAAGTAAACCCTTCTGAGCGCATGCGTCGGATCCATTCACAGGATACGACGCATGTGCGGGCAGATATGTCCGCTGGTTTGCCGTACTAACCAGCGGACATATCCGACGGGCAGCTATCCGGCCGGAAAAATTTCAAAGCACGGTCCGTTTGCCCCTACAGACGAGCGGATTTTTCGGCTGAAATGGTCCGTCGGACCATGTTCAGCGGATTTATTCCCTCGTGTGTACAAGGCCTACCCCTACCCCTACCCTCTAACCTCTAACTCTAACCCTCCCCTAACCCTCTAACCCAACCCTCTAACTCTAACCCTAACCCTCTAACCCTACCCCTAACCCTCTAACCCAACCCTCTAACCTAACTACCCCTAACCCTCTAACCCTAACCCTCTAACCTAACCCCTAACCCTCTAACCCAACCCTCTAACTCTAACCCTACCCTTAACCCTCTAACCCTACTAACCCTCTAACCCTCTAACCTAACCCTACTAACCCTCTAACCCCCCTAACCCTCTAACCCAACCCTCTAACTCTAACCCTACCCTAACCCTCAACCCTACCCCTAACCCTCTAACCCAACCCTCTAACTCTAACCCTACCCCCCTAACCCTCTAACCCAACCCTCTAACCCCCTACCCCTAACCCTACCCCTAACCCTCTAACCTCTAACTCTAACCCTACCCCTAACCCTCTAACCCAACCCTCTAACTCTAACCCTACCCCTACCCTCTAACCCAACCCTCTAACTCTAACCCTACCCCTAACCCTCTAACCCTACCCCTAACCCTCTAACCCAACCCTCTAACTCTAACCCTACCCCTAACCCTCTAACCCAACCCTACCCCCTAAACCCTCTAACCCAACCCTCTAACTCTAACCCTACCCCTAACCCTCTAACCCAACCCTCTAACTCTAACCCTACCCCTAACCCTCTAACCCAACCCTCTAACTCTAACCCTACCCCTAACCCTCTAACCCCCCTAACCCTCTAACCCAACCCTCTAACTCTAACCCTACCCCTAACCCTCTAACCCTACCCCTAACCCTCTAACCCAACCCTCTAACTCTAACCCTACCCCTAACCCTAACCCTCTAACCCCCCTAACCCCTAACCCTCTAACCCAACCCTCTAACTCTAACCCTACCCCTAACCCTACCCCTAACCCTCTAACCCAACCCTCTAACTCTAACCCTACCCCTAACCCTCTAACCTAACCCCTAACCCTCTAACCCAACCCTCTAACTCTAACCCTACCCTTAACCCTCTAACCCTACCCCTAACCCTCTAACCCTCTAACTCTAACCCTACCCCTCTAACCCTCTAACCCAACCCTCTAACTCTAACCCTACCCCTAACCCTCTAACCCAACCCTCTAACTCTAACCTAACCCCTACCCCTAACCCTCTAACCCAACCCTCTAACTCTAACCCTACCCCTAACCCTCTAACCCAACCCTCTAACTCTAACCCTACCCCTAACCCTCTAACCCTACCCCTAACCCTCTAACCCAACCCTCTAACTCTAACCCTACCCCTAACCCTCTAACCCAACCCTCTAACTCTAACCCTACCCCTAACCCTCTAACCCTACCCCTAACCCTCTAACCCTACCCCTAACCCTCTAACCCAACCCTCTAACTCTAACCCTACCCCTAACCCTCTAACCCTACCCCTAAACCTCTAACCCAACCCTCTAACTCTAACCCTACCCTTAACCCTCTAACCTAACCCCTAACCCTCTAACCCTACCCGTAACTGTAAGGCTCAGTCGCAGGAGACCAAAACAAGGGACCGCGTCTCCACTCCTCCTTTGCCAAGATGTGTATGGGCCAGTGTCACGTGCTTCAAGGGAGACTGAAATGACGAGGATCGGCCTCTCTTGTTATCTCATTTCATTTGATTCTTGCCAAAAAAAAAAGAAGGTGTAGACGTAGACCTCTATTGCTGGTATAGAGTGCAGTTACAATTTCCCCCACCGGGTGGCAGCACCACCAAGGCGCACAGCCAGGGGCCCGGACTGGGAAGAAAAACCAGCCCCACGTCACGACGTCATTATTTTCTTGTTCATAAAAGGGAAAACCAGACATTATAAAGCGTGACTTATGAAATAAGGTGACCAGATTTTTAAAATGAAATCCGGGGACATATTTTTTTTTTACTAGTAATGGCGGCAATCAGCGACTCTCTGCCCGTCGCCGCCGCACTGACTGTCCCAGATTCTCGTAGATGGGCGCACCCACGAGCGGGGCGTAGCCTATCCTATTTTCGCTACGTCGCCGCAACTTAGAGACGCAAGTGCCGTCTTCTCAGAGCACTTGCGTCCAGAGTTGCGGCGGCGTAGCGGAAACGGCCCGGCGTACGCACCGGGTAATTCAAATGTGGGTGAGGTGGGCGTGTTTCACGTAAATCAATCATGACCCCGCGTTTTTGAAGTTTTTTTTGAACCGCGCATGCGCCGTCCGTGGACGTATCCCAGTGCGCATGCTCCAAATTACGCCGCAAAGACATTGGTCTCGACGCGAACGTAACTTAAGCAAAGCCCTATTCGTGAACGAGTTACGCAAACGACGGGGGAAAAAAAAAAAAAGACGCCGCTGTCCCGACGTCCATGCTTAACATTGCGTACGCAGGGGTAACTTTATGCTTACGCAAACGACGTAAACTACGACGAGCGGGCGCAAATACGTTCGGGAATAGGCGTATCTAGCTCATTTGCATATTCAACGCGGCTAATCGACGGAAGCGCCACCTAGCGCCAAAGTATAATTGCACACAATTATACGCCGGCGTAGACAAGTTACGTCGGGGGAGGAAGCCTATTTTTTTTTTTGCGTATCAGCGTTAGAGAATCGGCGTAAACGCCCACTGTCTTTGAAATGGCCCCGCCCCCTATTAAATCCAACCTGGGGGACAAAACCGGGGACAGACTAGGTCCGGGGACAGTGTCCTCAATCAGGGGGCTGTCCCCTGAAACTGGGGATGTCTGGTCACCCTAATATGAAATCACAGAGGGCCGGGGATATATAACAGCAAATTCCAGTTCAATCATCAAGGGGGGGGGGGGGGTCGCCTCTGGGAATGTAGGGGTGACCCCCCCCCCCCTCAGACTGGCAGCGCTGTCACTGACCACCTCTCCGGCGCACCGTGCAGGGCTCAGTTAGATGGCTCCGGGTTGGTGGCTCTGGTTTTATCTTATAGTCTCCTCTCCACAGTACACACGTCTGACTTCTCCCGTGACCCCCCCCATGATCCCGGGGGGCGCTCCCCCTCTTCACTTCACTCCAGACTCCCTCAGAGACTGCAGACATGATGCAAGAGATGGTTAGAGGCTGAGGGCATTTTACAGGAGATGTCAAGATGTTTGAGGCGGCCTCATTGTGCCCGTCATTGCAGCCTTGCTGTGCCCATCAATGCAGCCTCAGTGCCCATCAATGGAGCCTCACTGTGCCCATTATTACAGCCTCACAGTGCCCATCATTGCATCCTCACCGTGCCCATCATTGCAGCATTACCATGCCCATCATTGCAGCCTCAAGGTGCCCATCACAGCCTGTACCCATGAATGTAGCCTCCCTGTACCCATCAATGCAGCCTCACTGTGCTCATCATTGCATCCTCATTGTGCCCATCGTTGCAGCCTCAAGGTGCCCATCACTCCCTGTACCCATCAATGCAGCCTCACTGCCCATCAATGCAGCCTCACTGTGACCATTATTACAGCCTCACAGTGCCCATCATTGCAGCATTACCATGCCCATCATTGCCGCCTCAAGGTGCCCGTCACAGCCTGTACCCATGAATGTAGCCTCCCTTTAAGCATCAATGTAGCCTCCCTGTACCCATCATTGCATCCTCACTGTGCTCATCATTGCAGCCTCAAGGTTCCCAGAAAGCACCATCTCTGATTTGAGCCCCTATCAATTAGCAAGATTTCTGGCTCCCAGGTGTCTTCTAGACGGGTAACAAGCTGAGATTAGGAGCACTCTTCTTAAAGGGAGTGCTCCTAATCTCAGCTTGTTACCCGTATAAAAAGGTAACTCAACCCGCCATGTTTGGAGGAGGAGGAGGAATGCTGACTATGACCCCCAAGAACACCATCAAACAAGGGAGATGGAGACGCCCCCCGCGTCTGCCGACCCCAGAGATGGAGACGCCCCCCGCGTCCGCCGACCCCAGAGATGGAGACGCCCCCCGCGTCCGCCGACCCCAGAGATGGAGACGCCCCCCGCGTCCGCCGACCCCAGAGATGGAGACGCCCCCGCGCGTCTGCCGACCCCAGAGATGGAGACGCCCCCGCGCGTCTGCCGACCCCAGAGATGGAGACGCCCCCGCGCGTCTGCCGACCCCAGAGATGGAGACGCCCCCGCGCGTCTGCCGACCCCAGAGATGGAGACGCCCCCGCGCGTCTGCCGACCCCAGAGATGGAGACGCCCCCCGCGTCCGCCGACCCCAGAGATGGGGACGCCCCCGCGCGTCCGCCGACCCCAGAGATGGGGACTCCCCCCGCGTCCGCCGACCCCAGAGATGGGGACTCCCCCCGCGTCTGCCGACCCCAGAGATGGGGACTCCCCCCGCGTCTGCCGACCCCAGAGATGGGGATCCCCCGCGTCCGCCGACCCCAGAGATGGAGACGCCCCCGCATCTGCCGACCCCAGGAGATGGAGACGCCCCCGCGCGTCCGCCGACCCCAGGAGATGGAGACGCCCCCGCGCGTCCGCCGACCCCAGGAGATGGAGACGCCCCCGCGCGTCTGCCGACCCCAGGAGATGGAGGACGCCCCCGCGCGTCTGCCGACCCCAGGAGATGGAGACGCCCCCGCGCGTCTGCCGACCCCAGGAGATGGAGCCGCCCCCGCGCGTCTGCCGACCCCAGGAGATGGAGACGCCCCCGCGCGTCTGCCGACCCCAGGAGATGGAGACGCCCCCGCGCGTCCGCCGACCCCAGAGATGGAGACGCCCCCCGCGTCCGCCGACCCCAGAGATGGAGACGCCCCCCGCGTCCGCCGACCCCAGAGATGGAGACGCCCCCCGCGTCCGCCGACCCCAGAGATGGAGACGCCCCCCGCGTCTGGTTTAAATTTGATTTTGAATGAAATTCAAAAATGTTGAAAAGATTCGAATAAACGAAACGAATTCTGAAAATTAAAACAAATTTAATTCAATTAATGAATTTCTACGTAAATAGCGAATGGAAACACAATTGTTGCGTTCTGCACACGCCTAGAACTCACCAGTACAGTCCTCCAGAGACGGAAGGAACTGTCATGGCGGGTTAACTGTCATCATTCAAAGCTCTGAACTGTCAGTTGTGGGCGGAGTGACTCCCAGGAACATTGTGCGAGTGTAATGAAGACACGACAGGCAGGGGACGCGGTGACGCGGTGACGCACCGTTCAGGGCGGAGCACCTCTTTATTGATCAACTGACAATAATCAGACACAGAAAACAAATCCTCATTGGTCAAGAGCGGCAACGTAGGCATTGTGGGTGGAGCAATCAGGCTATGATGTCATAATGGGGGGGGGGTGTGCAGATCATCTCTTTCATCTTCTCATTATAGGGATGGAAGCAGCAGAACATGGACCTGGAGGCGGGACATGTGGATGGATGGGGAGCCCCTCGCATTATAGACTCCACCTATAACTGACATGTGACTTCAGTTGAGAGCGGGGGAAGGGGGTTAGATCCAGATGTCGGAGCTGCAGTCTCCTCCCTCGTAGCGGCACTCGTGGGCGAGAGCAGGACCTTCCGGCTCCTTCCCGAAATCCACCAGGAAGTTCTTATTGATGGAGAGTCCTCCCTTCTCTGTATCCACATCAATCTGCATCATGACGGCGCCTTCCCTGGGGGGGAAAGAGGAGAGGTCAGAGGGAGACAATAAGTGGGACAGAGGAAAGGGGAGGGGAAAGTAGAAAGGGGGAGGAGTAGGACACAGCAAGAGGAGGGTTGGGACAGAGGAGAGGAGGGGGAAGGGCCAGGTGTAGGGGGAAGGTGTGGGACAGGAGGAAAGGAAGGTGGAAGGGGGTCGGCCAGAGGAAAGGGGGAGGGAGAAGGGGTGGGACAGGCGAAAAGGAAGGGGAAGGGGGTGGGACAGGCAAAAAGGAAGGGGTGGGAGAAGGGGTGGGCAGGAGGAAAGGAAGGGGAAGGGGGGGAGGGAGTGGGACAGGCGAAAAGGAAGGGGAAGGGGGTGGGACAGGAGCAAAGGAAGGGGAAGGGGGGAACAGGGAAGGGGGTGGGACAGGAGGAAAGGAAGGGGGTGGGAGAAGGGGTGGGCCAGGAGGATAGGAAGGGGAAGGGGGTCGGCCAGAGGAAAGGGGGAGGGAGAAGGGGTGGGCCAGGTGTAGGGGAAGGGGTGGGACAGGTGTAGGGGAAGGGGTGGGACAGGAGGAAAGGAAGGGGAAGGGGTGGGACAGGTAAAAAGGGAGGGGAAGGGGTGGGACAGGTGAAAAGGGAGGGGAAGGGGTGGGACAGTGGAGCCGGTGCGGGCGTCCCTCACTTAATCATGTCCGGGTAGAACTGTTTGTCCCAGGCGCTGTACAGCGAGGTGGTGAGGTACATCCTCTTCCCGTCCAGGCTGAGTTGGATCATCTGAGGTCCCCCCGGAATCTTCTTCCCCTGCACACAACAGGACACATTTACTAAGCATTACCCGGGGGAACGATCACATATCAGAATATAGAGGAATGATAATATGATACAGCAAAGAGAGCGAACTCTACAGAGGAGGAAGAAGAGGGGGGGTCGCTACCCCCCCCCCCATACAGGTACAATAAGGGGCGCTCACCTTGATGAATACTGGATCCGGCTGACATTTTAGCTCCTTATCTTCCAGCACTTTCACCGGACCGCCCTTGACAATGCTGCCACCAAGAAATATCTGGAGGGAAATATATGTTTTACTGCTTTTACTGTGAAGAACCCTTCCCATACCACCCTTACTGAAAATAACCCTTCCTATACTGCCCTTATTGCAAATAATTCTTCCTTCGTCACAATTACTGTACTGAGCCCTTCCTATACCACTCTTACTGTAATGAGCCCTTCCTATACCACTCTTAATGCAAATCCTTCCCACATCCATCTTACTGTAAAGAGCTCTTCCCATACCACTTTTCCTGTCAAGAGCCCTTCATGTTCCACTCTTACTGTAAGAAGCCCTTTCTATACCGCATATAAAATTCTTTCCACATCACACTTACTGTAAAGAGACCTTCCCATACCACTATTATCATAAAAGTGCCCTACCTGTCAGGGCTGGGCTCAGCCCTTCCGGCTCTGAGCTGACTGCTGATTGCCAGCTCCACAGTGACTTGCCTGTTGATGATCCGGCTCGTCAGTTCTGCCTACTTAAGCCGTCCAGCTCAGTTTGTTCTCTGCCTTCGCCTTGGTCAACATCACAGAGACACTCTCCTGCGTCCCTGTTGAAGACTTCCTTGGCTGACGTCCCTTCTGGCTCCGGATCCTGCTTGCTGTTCTACTACGTTTATATCTGGCTCTCTGACATTTGGCTTGGCTGACGTCCCTTCTGGCTCCAGATCTTGCTTGCTGTTGTACTACTTTTATATTTGGCTCAGCTGACGTCCCTTCTGGCTCCTGATCCTGGACAAATTTTTCTCCGGCTCTCTGAAATTTGGCTTGGCTGATGTCCCTTCTGGCTCCTTAACACGTTCTTCTCAGGCTCTCTGACAATTGGCTCAGCTGACGTCCCTTCTGGCTCCTGATCTTGCTTGCTGTTGTACTACTTTTATATTTGGCTCAGCTGACGTCCCTTCTGGCTCCTGATCCTGAATACATTTTTCTCCGGCTCTCTGACATTTGGCTCGGCTGATGTCCCTTCTGGCTCCTGATCCTGAACACATTTTTCTCCGGCTCTCTGAAATTTGGCTTGGCTGATGTCCCTTCTGGCTCCTTAACACGTTCTTCTCAGGCTCTCTGACATTTGGCTCAGCTGACGTCCCTTCTGGCTCCTGATCCTGGACAAATTTTTCTCCGGCTCTCTGAAATTTGGCTTGGCTGATGTCCCTTCTGGCTCCTGAACACGTTCTTCTCAGGCTCTCTGACATTTGGCTCAGCTGACGTCGCTTCTGGCTCCTGAACATGTTTTTCTCCGGTTCTCTGATATTTGGCTTGGCTGATGACCCTTCTGGCTCCTGAACACGTTCTTCTCAGGCTCTCTGACATTTGGCTCGGTTGACGTCCCTTCTGGCTCCTGATCCTGAACATGTTTTTCTCCGGTTCTCGGATATTTGGCTTGGCTGATGTCCCTTCTGGCTCCTGAACACGTTCTTCTCAGGCTCTCTGACATTTGGCTCGGCTGACGTCCCTTCTGGCTCCTGATCCTGAACACATTTTTCTCTGGCTCTCTGAAATTTGGCTTGGCTGATGTCCCTTCTGGCTCCTGAACACGTTCTTCTCAGGCTCTCTGACATTTGGCTCGGCTGACGTCCCTTCTGGCTCCTGATCCTGAACACATTTTTCTCCGGCTCTCTGAAATTTGGCTTGGCTGATGTCCCTTCTGGCTCCTGAACACGTTCTTCTCAGGCTCTCTGACATTTGGCTCAGCTGACGTCACTTCTGGCTCCTGATCCTGAACATGTTTTTCTCCAGTTCTCTGATATTTGGCTTGACTGATGACCCTTCTGGCTCCTGAACACGTTCTTCTCAGGCTCTCTGACATTTGGCTCGGTTGACGTCCCTTCTGGCTCCTGATCCTAAACACATTTTTCTCCGGCTCTCTGAAATTTGGCTCGGTTGACGTCCCTTCTGGCTCCTGAACATGTTTTTCTCCGGTTCTCTGATATTTGGCTTGGCTGATGTCAGAGAGCCTGAGAAGAACGTGTTCAGGAGCCAGAAGGGACGTCAGCCAAGCCAAATGTCAGAGAGCCTGAGAAGAACGTGTTCAGGAGCCAGAAGGGACATTTGGCTCGGCTGACGTCCCTTCTGGCTCCTGATCCTGAACACATTTTTCTCCGGCTCTCTGAAATTTGGCTTGGCTGATGTCCCTTCTGGCTCCTGAACACGTTCTGCTCAGGCTCTCTGACATTTGGCTCGGCTGACGTCCCTTCTGGCTCCTGATCCTGAACACATTTTTCTCCGGCTCTCTGAAATTTGGCTTGGCTGATGTCCCTTCTGGCTCCTGAACACGTTCTGCTCAGGCTCTCTGACATTTGGCTCAGCTGACGTCCCTTCTGGCTCCTGATCTTGCTTGCTGTTGTACTACTTTTATATTTGGCTCGGCTGACGTCCCTTCTGGCTCCTGATCTTGCTTGCTGTTGTACTACTTTTATATTTGGCTCGGCTGACGTCCCTTCTGGCTCCTGATCCTGAACACATTTTTCTCCGGCTCTCTGACATTTGGCTTGGCTGACTATCCGATCCGGTTCCTGAGCTATGTTTCGTCTACGTTTATCTTTTTATTATTATTGTGTGATTTAACTGTACTTCTGTCTCGGTCCGATTCATGGTTTCTAACACTACATTATCCACTCTTAATGCAAATAATTCTTCCCACATCACTCTTACTGTAAAGAGTCCTCCCCATAACACACATGTAAAGACCCATCCCTGACGGTGAAATCTTGGTTCCTCCTTATACAGAAATGGGAGGTTAAATCCTCCCACTGGGGACAAAGGCACCAATGAAAACCCAGGAGAGAAGCCCTTCCCATACCGCTCTCGCCACTTGATGCAAAGACTTCATCCCATACCGCACTTACCGTAAAGAACCCTCCCCCTACTGAAGGTGAAATCTCCTTCAAGTGATAGATTGCAGTTGCCCAGACCCAGACCCAGAAATGAGAGGGGCTGGTGGGATCTTGCTATGTAAGGAGAGGGGAAGGGGGGGGGGTCACTCACCTGCCCCACCAGTTTGGGGTGAGACGTGTCGGTGATGTCATACTGCCGGATATCGCCGTGTACCCAGTTGCAGAAGTAGAGGAATCGATCGTCCAGAGAAATCAGGATATCCGAGATGAGCCCTGAGAAGAGGGAGGACAGACATGACTACAACTCCTCCATCATCGGGGTGTACAGGCTCCTCCCCCTGGACTGAAACCCTCCCTCCATCCTCTGGGTGTACTGGCTCCTCCCCCTGGACTGAAATCCTCCCTCTCCATCTTCAGAGTGTACAGGCTCCTCCCCTGGACTAAAATCCTCCCTCCATCCTCTGGGTGTACAGGCTCCTCCCCTAGACTAAAATCCTCCCCCTCCATCCTCAGAGTGTACCGACTCCTCCACTGGACTAAAATCCTCCCTCCATTCTCCGTGGGTACTGGCTCCTCCTCCTGGACTAAAATCCTCTGGGTGTACCGGCTTTTTCCCCTGGACTGAAATCCTCCCCCATTCTCTGAGTGTACTGTCTCCTCCCCCTGGACTGACACCCCCCCCCATCCTCAGAGTGTACTGACTCCTCCCCCTGGACTGAAATCCTCCCCCTCCATCCTCTGGGTGTACAGGCTCTTCCCCTGGACTAAAATCCTCCCTCCATCCTCCATGGGTACTGGCTCCTCCTCCTGGACTAAAATCCTCTGGGTGTACCGGCTTTTTCCCCTGGACTGAAATCCTCCCCCTCCATCCCCCGGGTGTACAGGCTCCTCCCCTGGACTGAAATCCTCCATCCGGGTATACCGGCTCCTCCCCCTGGACTGAAATCCTCCCCCTCCATCCTCAGAGTGTACCGACTCCTCCCCCTGGACTAAAATCCTCCCTCCATTCTCCGTGGGGGGTACTGGCTCCTCCTCCTGGACTAAAATCCTTTGGGTGTACCGGCTTTTTCCCCTGGACTGAAATCCTCCCCCATTCTCTGAATGTACTGACTCCTCCCCCTGGACTGACATCCCCCCCCCCTCATCCTCTGGGTGTAAAACAAAAAAGAAAAGGGGGTAATAGAATAGAAAATAAGGGAATAGGATAGAAAAGAACAAATATATATACAGTATATATATATATATATATATATATATATAAATAATAGAAATAAAAAGAATAAAAATAAATAAATAATAATAATCATAATAATAAATAAAAAAAAAACACTCAATAGAATATAATAAAAATATATATCAATTTTACCCAAATTCAAATTATAAATAAAATGGACAATAAAAAAGGAACATAATAAAAAATATATATTATTTTTTTTTAAAAACAGGGGGGGGGGGGGGAAGAGAGAGACAGACAGACACAGAGACAGACAGACACAGAGAGACAGAGACAGAGAGACACAGAGACAGAGAGAGAGAGACAGAGAGAGAGAGACAGACAGACACAGAGACAGAGAGAGAGAGACAGACAGACACAGACAGAGACAGAGAGACACAGACAGAGAGAGAGACAGAGAGAGAGACAGACAGACAAAGACAGAGAGAGAGACAGACAGACAGACAAAGACAGAGAGAGAGAGAGAGACAGACAGACAGACAGACAGACAGAGACAGAGAGAGACAGACAGAGACAGACAGAGAGACAGAGACACAGACAGACAGAGACAGACAGACAGACAGACAGACCAAATTTGAAAACAAAATAAAATCATCTAAAACTAAATTATTAAAATAACGAATCGAAAAACAAAAGATATAATAATAATTCTCATTCTGCAGGTCTAAAGGGGAGTAGAGGAGGTGAGGCGGCTGCCGGGTGAGGGGTCAGTAGGTAAGTCGGTGACGGGATCTCCATTATACGATCCCCCCTCCCCTCCCCCGAGGTGCCGGAGTTTATAAGATTTATGAGAAGTTTACGATGAGATTGCAGCGGGTGGGACGTCATCGCGTCATAAAAATAAAATTTTACAGCTTTATGGCGGCACACAAACCAAACCTTCCCATGGTCATTATCAGAGGTGGTGGCCACAGGGGCGGACTGACAACTACTCATGGGGCCCCCCCAGGGCAATAAAGGATTATGGGGCCCCCGGGGCTTACAGATGTTCCAACACGCCCAGAGGCGGGGCAGCTAAAAATCACGGGATTTTCACATCAAAAGCATGTCGGTTTTGGACATACCAGGGCCAGATATAATAATAATTTTTTACATACTGTCCCTGGTTTTACTGAGCCTGGCAACCCTGATGGGGGGCCCCCTAGTGGGCGTCCTCCAGCCAGGAAATGGAGGCGGGGCTCTGACTTGCTGCAGCTTCTAATGCACATGGTGAGAAGCTCGCAGTGTGCAGTGAAATCAGAGGAAGCCGCGCCAGTCCAAGGGGGGGAGAGTCCATGTCAGTCCAG
>JAJQKJ010002773.1:0-92710 GCA_029574335.1 Rana kukunoris
CCTCATCATCTTCCTCACTCCAGCTGCACTGCAGGCATGGAAGGGGCTGGGGGTAAATGTTGTGTCATTTACGGCACCTTTCTTTTCTGATGTGAACACATTGAGTACAATCACTCATGTGTCCATTTATCACTTAAATATAGTAAACTGTGTTTAGTATTCTTCTGTTTGGGAAGTGCTTCCTATTTATTAATCTGTGCATCTGAGGCTCAGTCCTAAATGTGGGACATCAGGGGTCTGTCTAGAGCCCTGATATTTCACAAAAGACCCCCAACAGGGCACTTAAATAAAACATTTAAATATAAAAAATGAATTAAAAAAAAAGAAATTCTAAAAAAATATTGCTTTGCTCTATAACTTCTGTTGCTCTGTGTTTAAGCTTTTGGGGGCACACCCTAATGCAATAGGCTGCACACACCTATGGCTGTAGGCGGGGAGGCTTGTGACCTCATTGGGCATACTTGGTCAGTGACGTGGACCTAATATGGCCTTGTGACCAGCGCCGCAATTGTTTCAGACTGTGTCCAATTACAGCCCAGAGAACTGTGTTGGTAATCAGCACAGGGCTCTGTACAGAGGGAAAGATCTGCAGGGAGAAGAAACAAAGAGATCTTTAGTAAAAATGTCTGTAGGCAGGGGGACTTGTGACATCATTGGTCATAGTTGGTCAGTGACGTGGACCTAATATGGCCTTGTGACCAGCGCCGCAATTGTTTCAGACTGTGTCCAATCACAGCCCAGAGAACTGTGTTGGTAATCAGCACAGGGCTCTGTACAAAGGGAAAGATCTGCAGGTAGAAGAAACAAAGAGATCTGTAATAATGTCTGAAGGCAGGGAGGCTTGTGGACCTAATATGGCCTTGTGACCAACGTCTCAATTGTTTCACACTGTTAGAATTTCGTCAGCTACTAAGTATTGTAGAATTTCTAGAAAAGTTAGTCAAATGCCAGTATAAAAACACAATATACGGGTAAAGGGGAAGGGGCATTGTGACTGCCAGGGGGTCAGATGGGTTCATCTCCCAGAGGTTTGGCGTATTAAAATGAAAGCATTTTTTTTGCAGATGGATGATTTTGGGGGAGAGTGAACCAAGGATTCCGGGGGACACCCGTCTGACACTCCGGCTCTTCCTACATGTACCAATGCAGATATTTTCAGACTGGTAAATGCCATGTTGGACGACTTTTTGGATGCCGCTGCTGTTCATACCACCCCCAAGGCCAACGGTAAATGTGACCCCCTGCAAGGCATTCTTCTGTGTATGTGATACAAAATGATCCAATTAACCACTTACAGACCGGAAGATTTCCCCCCTTAAAGGGGTTGTAAAGTAAAAGTCTTTTTAGAATGCATTTAGGTGAAAAAAACATCTGCGGATTAGAGGCCCCCCGAACACCACCCCCCCAACTTTTTACTTACCTGACCCCCCGAAAGACACAGCGCCATTAACACGCAGGCTTTTCCAAAGCCTCCCCCCGGCTTATTCATTGGTTGATTTAAAGAAGCGCAGCCATTGGCTCGCGCTGCTGTCCATCGAATCCAATGACGCGGGGGGCGGGGCCAAGTGATACAGTCAGCGGCTATCACAGGGACTGTGCCCGCAAGCACTCAACACCATGCAAGATCGCTCGCATTAAGATGTTGAGTTCTTGCGGGGGGGGGGGGCGAGACAGCCGCCGAGGGACCCCACAAGACCAGGTTCGGGGCCACTCTGTGCAAAACGAGCTGCACAGTGGAGGTAAATATAACATGTTTGTTATTTTAAAAAAAAATTTTTACTTTAGTGATCTTTTAATGACCAGGCCATTTTATGCAATTCGGCACTGCGTTGCTTTAACTGACAATTGCGCGGTCGTGCGACGCTTGTGCTCAAACAAAATGGATCCCTATGCAGTTTTTATTTTTTGCGCTATAAACAAAAAAAGGCAGACAATTAAAATAAAATATATATATATATATTTTTTTTTTACTTTTTGCTATAATAAATATTTAGTTTTTTTTAAAATCATCGTATTTTACCGTATTTATCGGCGTATAACGCACACTTTTTTCCCCTTAAAGACAGGGGAAAATCGCGGGTGCGCATTATACGCCGATCCCCTGTCTCTGAGCTCCGCCGCCGACATATACCGAGCGCAGTACACTCGGGTACACTTGGCTAGGCTCGGCCCGCGGTCACGCCCTGCGAGAGTAGCCGAGTGTACTGTGCTCGGTATATGGCGGCGCTCTGAGACAGATCGGGAGAAGCAGGGAGGACACCACGACGGCAGAAGACGGACGCCGGACAAGACAAGACCGGGTGCGCGCTATACGCGCGGTGCGCGTTATACCCAGATAAATACAGTATATCTTTTTTGGGGATATTTATTATAGTAAAAAATATTGAATGTTTTAAAATTGACTCTCTATTTTTGTTTATAGCGCAAAAAATAAAATCCGCAGAGGTGATCAAATACCACCAAGGAAAGCTCTATTTGTGGGGGAAAAAGGACGCCAATTTTGTTTGGGTGCCACGTCGCACGACCGCGCAATTGTCAGTTAAAGCGACGCAGTGCCGAATCGCAAAAAGTGGCCTGCTCTTTGACCACTTAAATGGTCTGGGGCTGAAGTGGTTGCGTCGAATTGTTTCCAAGCATGCGTCGGAATTTTGCGCGTCGGAATTGCTACTGACCATCGGATTTTCCGATAGGATTTTTTTCTGTTAGAAAATTTGAGAACCTGCTCTCAATCACTTGCTGGCGGAAATTCCGACAGCAAAAGTCCGATGGAGCCTACACACGGTCGGAATTTTCGTTTCAAAGGCTCACATCGGACTTTTGCTGTCGGAATTTCCGATCGTGTGTGCGCGGCATTAGAGGACAATGATGTATCTAGGGCCAGATTCAGAGAAATCTGCCTATCTTTAGGCCAGCGTAGCGTGTTTCAGATACATTACGCTGCTGTAACTAACAGTGCCAGGTTCCTTATTCAGAAACAATTTGCGCCGTAAGTTATGGCGTGGGTAGTGTAACTGTGTCGGCAAAAGCCCTGCGCAATTCAAATGTGGAAGATGGGGGCGTGATCCATGTAAATTAATCATGACCCACGTAATTTAATTTTTTTCTGAACGGCGCATGCGCCGTCCATGGACGTATGCCAGTGCGCATGTGTGAAATCACGTCGCTAGTAGTAATGTAAACAACGTGAACGTAATTTACGCCCAGCCCCATTCCCGAACAATTTACGCAAACGACGTACAATTCGACGCTGTCCCGACATCCATACTTAACATTGGCTGCGTCTCATATAGCAGGGGTAACTTTACGCCGGGCTAACGCTTACGCAAATGACGTCAAATACGACGCCTGGCCGCAAGTAGGTTCGTGAATCAGCGTATCTCCCTAATTTACATATTTGACACGTAAATCGACGGAAGCGCCACCTAGCGGCCAGCGTAAATATACACCAAAGATCCGACGGCATAGTAAGACTTACGTCGGTCGGATCAAGCAGAAATTTAGGCGTAAATGCCTTTCTGAATTGGTGTAAGGGTGCGCCGGCGCAAATTAAAAAAAAAAGGCGGCGTATCTGGAGATACGCCGCCGTAAAAGCTATCTGAATGTGGCCCAGTGTGTCGTTTTTTTTTTTAACAGATCTGCTTTACCAGGCCTGCTGATCTCTGGTGTTCTAGCAGTAAAGCTTAAAACCTTTCCATTGCCAAGGCAATTACTGTTGTTGCCCCCGACCTCTCCATTCAGTTTGGCCCAGAAAGTGAAGGTTACGAGATAAATCTTTGCAATATATTTTCTTCAGCTCTTTTCCTCTCCCACGGATGAGCAGAGTGGAATATTGTCCTCCTAAATTGTAATATAAGAGGTTGTCTTGACAAGCTAGGACTAGGACAGGCAGGCAGAGTATACAGCAGAAGTGGATCGATCAGATCGGGAGCTGAGCCTGGCTTTGGATGGTTCATTAACCACTTACGGACCGCCCGCCCGCCGCAGTTTTACGTTGGCTTTTTTGAAGAGGAATACCGTTTCTTACCTCAACCCCTTATCCTTTTCTTCAGCGGGCGGTCCGCTACAAGATAAAAGTGGTCTCTGCGGCGGATACACCGCAAGATCAATTTTATTGGTGGCGGGAGAGGGGCGCCCGCCGCTCTCCGGTGCCCTCCGCCGCTCACCTGAGCTGTCGGCATTGGCGGAGGCGATCTGGTCCTCTCTCATACTGCGTATGAAGACGACTGAGGGGAAGATGGCCCCCACCCGTCTTAAAGGGACTTTAGAATGACATTATTATTTTTTTTTATTGCATTTTAGTCCAAATATGAGATCTGGGGTCTTTTTGACCCCCAAATCTCATATTTAAGAGGACCTTTCATCTTTTTTTATTTTACAAGGGATGTTTACATCATTACCCCTGTCCCCAGGGGCCCAGCTGGCCCCCATCCCATTTAAAAAAAAATATATATTTATTTTTTATTTTTTTTTGCATTACACCTGTAAAGGGCCCGATGGTCCCCAGGGCCCCTTACAGGCCTGGCTGGCTCCCCTCCCATTTATTTTTTATTTATTTATTTTATGCATTACACCTGTAAGGGGCCCAATGGTCCCCAAGGCCCCTTACAGGCCCAGCTGACCCCCTCCCGTTTTTTTTCCTTTTAATTTTTATTTATTTATTTATTGCATTACACCTGTAATGTTCCCCAGGGCCCCTTACAGGCCCGGCTGGCACCCCTCCCATTTTTTTTTATTATTTATTTGTTTTATGCATTACACCTGTAAGGGACCCAATGGTCCCCAGGGCCCTTACAGGCCCGGCTGGGGCCCCCCCCATTTTTTTTATTATTTATTTATTTTATGCATTACACCTGTAAGGGGCCCAACCGTCCCCAGGGCCCCCTACAGGCCCGGCCGACCCTCCTCCCGTTTTTTTTTTTTAAAGTCAGGAGAGAAGAGATTACACTAAATTCTCTGCTCCAGAGGGCCCTGCCTAAAGCTGTGTAAGGCTGTCCTGGGTGTGGGTATTGGTAAGTCTGTTATTAGGCAGGCGCATGATACCTGTTGCAGGTGAAGATTTTTTTATGTTCACCTGAATCATCTTTTTCTTCCTCTTTCCATGCAGACTATCCTAATACAGAGGGAGCAAGCAGAGTGCTCTTCCCTACAACCCAAGATCCATCCCCTCGTGGTCCTCCTGACCCTGACAACGCCCGCTGTGGTCTACAGTTTCTGGCCTGACTGGCTGGGACCGAGTATGGAGCTCCCTGGACCTCGATGTTTCCAGGCAGTCTAGCACACCCAAAGTAACCAAGTCAGGTAAGATGCTGTCTGGAAAGGGGCAGGCTTGCTGATTGGAAGACTGAAACTAAATCATATTTCTGTAAATGCATTCAGTTAGAAAATACACAATTTAATCAAAAGTATTGGGACACCTGCCTTTGCACGCACATGAACTTTAATGGCATCCCAGTCTTAGTTCGTTGGGTTCAATATAAATTGGCCCACCCTTTCCAGTTATAACAGCTTCAACTCTTCTGGGAAGGCCGTTCACAAGGTTTAGGAGGGTGTCTATGGAAATTGGGTGGAGGGGGGATTATGGTGTGGGGTTGCTTTTCAGGGGTTGGGTTTGGCCCCTTAGTTCCAGTGAAAAGGAAATCTTAAGGCGTCAGCATACCAAGACATTTTGGACAATTTCATGCTCCCAACTTTGTGGGAACAGTTTGGAGATGACCCCTTCCTGTTCCAACATGACTGCGTACCAGTGCACAAAGCAAGGTCCATAAAGACATGGATGAGCGAGTTTTTGGACCTTGCTTTGTGCACTGGTGCACAGTCATGTCGGAAAGGGAAGGGGCCATCCCCAAACTGTTCCCACAAATTTGGGAGCATAAAATTGTCCAAAATGTCTTGGTATGCTGACGCCTTAAGTGTTCTCTTCACTAGAGCTAATGGGTCAAGCCCAACCCTGAAAAACCCACAGGACCCGCGGACATAATGTCTGCCAGTGTCCTGCGATCGGGTCACAGAGCTGCAGAACGGGGAGAGGCCAGTGTAAACAAGGCAACTCCCCATTCTGTTCCCTCTCATCAGGAGCAGCGATCAGTGATGTGTCACAGTAAGCCCCGCCCCCACACAGTTAGAATCACTCCCTAGGACACACTTTAACCCCTTCCTAGCCCCCTAGTGGTTAACCCCTTCCATGCATTTACACAGTATCCATCAGTGCATTTTTATAGCATGATCGCTGTATAAATGTGAATGGTCCAAAATAGCATCAAAAGTGTCCGTTGTGTCCGCCATAATGTCGCAGTCACGATAAAAACAAAAATCGCTGATCGCCGGCACTACTAGTAAAAAAAAATATTAATAAAAGTGCCATAAAACTATCCCCTATTTTGTAGACGCTATAACTTTTGTGCAAACCAATCAATAAACGCTTATTGTGATTTTTTTTAACCAAAAATATGTAGAAGAATACGTATCGGCCTAAAGTGAGGGGAAAAATTGTTTTTTTATATATTTTTGGGGGATATTTATTACAGCAAAAAGTCAAAAAAAAATGTTTTTTCCAAATTATTGCTCTCTTTTCGTTGATAGTGCAAAAAATAAAACCTGCAGAGGTGATCAAATACCACCAAAAGAAAGCTCTATTTGTGGGAGGAAAAAAAGGATGCCAATTTTGTTTCAGAGCCACGTCGCACGTCCGCGCAATTGTCAGTTAAAGCGACGCAGTGCCGAATCGCAAAAAGTGGACCAGTCATTGGCCAGCCAAATGGTCCGGGGCTTAAGTGGTTAAGCAATGCCTGTGTAAATAAGAGGTCTATGGACCTCAAAGCACATCAAAGTCGGACCAAAGTAGTACATGGACTACTTTGAAGTCGCTGAGACTAGAAGTCGCACAGATATGAACGGTACTCATTGGAAAACATGGGGAACGACTTTGTTGTGCGATTTTGCAGTATCAAGTAGCAGGACAAGTCGCACAAGTGTGAAAGGTGCCTTATTTGGCCATGCATGTTCGTGTTATACAACATTAACTTGAAGACTAAACACAATTTTCTCTTCCGTTCATGGACGGACACAGCAGCATCTTGACTTTAGGGTATTATCCTCCTGCTAGGAGATTGACTAGGCCTAAACACAATTTTTTTACTTTTTATCTCTAGTCTTCAACCTACTCAAAAACCCTCCAGCAAATCCACCCCCTCTTGGCTCCTGGCCAATGGATCCCATTAGCTCAGACTTGGTGGAGAAATTCCCGGCCCTCCTGATGAACGGCTCCAGATTGGACAACAGTTTGATTTTAGAATCCCGCTCTAGCAGCCCCTCGAGTTCTGATACAAGTGGATTCAACTCTGTCTCGGACCACCTTCCTGACTTGATGGTAAGTTAACAGCAACTTTCCTTTCCTGGTAATGAGTTTTTCTCTTTAGCATGTTGGCCCTTCTCACACTTACACACACCGGCCACTTTATTGGGTACACCTTGCTAGTACCGGTGTTCTGTCGAGAAGTACGCCCCATCAAATAGTGTATGATCAGGATCATTGCAGGTTCCGCGCCGCCATCCTCAGTAAGGAAAACAGGCAGTGAAGCTTGCGACTTCCCTGCTTGTTTCCTACTGCGCGAGGCTCGCGCCGCTTTTTGAATGGACGGCTGCCCTCTTGGATACACACAGTTATCATAAGGCAGTGCGCCCCATTCACAAGAAGGTGGAAGAAGACCCACCGGGGATAAGGAAGAGGCAGATTAGGAACATCCGCATAGCAACAGGTATTTCGGGTGAGTATAATTTTTTTTTTATACATTTTTTTATTTATTTTTTTTGCAGCATTTTCCTGCAATTAATTTTTTCAGGGTGGAACTCCACTTTAAGTTCACTAATTTGTCATGTTTTGTTTGTGGCTCACTCTAGTCAGGTTTGCGGATTTCTCCTCCTCTATCATTGCAATCTTCGAGAGGTGGCGTATCTCCAGACCCTTTGAAGTTGGCCGTTGGCTCAAGGCGGGATCCAGGCAATGCTTCGTTGGCAACAGCTTCCCACTTGAGGATGTCCAAGAGATGGCCGGGTCCTTCTGTCTGTCCATCCGGGACCTTTTAGAATCGGCAGACAACCCATTTAGTATTGAAAGGGAAGCTCGGCTGCATAAACAGGCTGCAGGTAAGAGATTTGTGGACTTGTCCCTATACTTGGTCAGCGTCGAGCGGACTCTGGGTGGAGAGGGTGGGCTGCGTTAGTAGGCGAATCGGACCGCCTCAGTGGGCGGCAGAGTGGACAAACGGATTCAGTGGACAGGGAGGGCGGGTCTGGCGTCAGTAGGCAGATCGGGCGGAGTGGGCGGGTGGTCTCAGTGGGCGGAGCGGTCACCGTCATCTTGGCACACCCTGCACTTGGCCACAGTAAGCCAGCAGCTGACATCTTGTTACACAGCTTGTTGGTGTGACAAGATGTCTGCTGATACTTACCTATGTCGAGTGCAGGGGTGTACCAAGATGGGTGCTGCAGCATAGCATTTCCTTATGTCATTTATTGCTGCATTTCAGTGCCTGCCTATAAGTGCCAGCCACCTATTAGTGCCAGCCGCCTGTCAGTGCCCATAAGTGACGCCTATCAGTGTCAGCCACCTGCCAGTGCCTATAGGTGCCACCTATCAGTGCCCATCAGTCAGTGCCATCTATCAGTCCCCATCAGTCAGTGCCACCTATCAGTGCCCATCAGTCAAACTGTCACACGGAATTAAAAAAAAGTATTGGTATCGGCGAGTACATGAAAAAAAGGACCGGGTACAGTACTTGTACTCGGTCCTAAAAAAGTGGGGTACCGGGACAACCCTACTTTCTATTTTACTATACTAACTCTGGGAGCAAGGAAGACTAACTCAGAACAGGCTGGTTTAGAGATAGACAGCTGCCCCTGTTGCTATCCTGTTGGTTGCTTCATGTGATGGGTTGCCTAACTGTGACAGTAGGGAGGTTCAAGAGGTAGCATAGAGTGGGGACAAAAAACAGCCAGCTAAGTGCAACATAAAGGGACACCTTTATTAATAATGCCAAATCCACACTACTCGTATTTTCGTAATTTACACGATATTATCAAAAGTATTGGGACACCTTCCTTTACATGCATGTGAAGTTTAATGGCCTCCCAGTCTTAGTCCGTAGGGTTCAATATTGAGTTGGCTCCGCCCTTTGCAGCTATAACAGCTTCAGCTCTTCTGGGAAGGCTGTCCACAAGGTTTAGGAGTGTGTCTATGGGAATGTTTGACCATTCTTCCAGAAGGGAATTTGTGAGGTCAGGCACTGATATGGATGAGAAGACCTGGCTCTAATTCTCCGCTCTAATTTTTTCCAAAGGTGCTCTACCGGGTTGAGGTGCAGGCCAGTCAAGTTCCTCCACCCCAAAAACTCGCTCATCCATGTCTTTATGGACCTTGCTTTGTGCACTGGTGCGCAGTCATGTTGGAACAGGAAGGGGTCATCCCCAAACTGTTCCCACAAAGTTGGAAACCACGGCTGAACTTGGAAAGGCTCGGGTACGGGGTATTTTCTGAGCATTTCCGAACGGCGAGACAACACTCGCAAACCAAGTCAGGTTTTTTTCAATACAGTGCTCGTATTGCGAAACGCTCAATAACCGCGTTACTCGCAATCCGAGGTTCCACTGTATAGGTTAAGTAGCACTCTTGCCATGTTCCTATTCTAAGGAAATGAATGTTTATCCACACACATAATGTATGTAAAAGTCAAGCGCTTGATATTGAATGTTGCCATATAAATGTCCTACAAAAGTTCAAAGCAGAAGTTAATATTGCCATACCTCATTTTTTTCATTAATAGCTTTAAATGAAGCATCTTACACATGGAGTGGTCAGCTACCTCCTCGCAACAAGAATCAGGTTTATTCCTGCAAGGTGTTTCTCGGTGGCCTTCCCTGGGATGTCACAGAGTGTGAGTAGACCAAATGAAAACAGTCTGAAAACAGTTACAAGGTCGGGGCAGGTAACAAGGAAGCGTAATATCCAGTTCCAGGGTCAGGACTAGCATAGTCTAGTAAGCAGTCCAGGGTCAGGGCAGGCAGTGAGCAAGCATAATCCAGTAAGCAGTCCAGGTTCAGGGCAGGCAGCAAGCAAGCATAGTCCAGTAAGCAGGTCAGTGCAGGCAGCGAGCAAGCATAGTCCAGTAAGCAGTCCAGGGTCAAGGCAGGCAGCGAGCAAGCATAGTCCAGTAAGCAGTCCAGGGTCAAGGCAGGCAGCGAGCAAGCATAGTCCAGTAAGCAGGTCAGGGCAAGCATAGTCCAGTAAGCAGTCCAGGGTCAGGGCAGGCAGCAAGCAAGCATAGTCCAGTAAGCAGTCCAGGGCAGGCAGCAAGCAAGCATAGTCCAGTAAGCAGGTAAGGCAAGCAGCGAGCAAGCATAGTCCAGTAAGCAGGTCAGGGCAAGCAGCGAGAAAGCATAGTCCAGTAAGCAGTCCAAGGTCAGGCAGCAAGCCAAAGAGTAGTCAGGGTGGGAGGCTATGGTTTGCAACAAGGGGATCTAGGTCAGGCAAGCAAACAGGGAATCAGGAACCTGATGCTATCACAACCACTTCAATACAGGGCACTTTCACCCCCTTCCTGCCCAGGCCAATTTTCAGCTTTGCGGTCACGCAACACTGTACCCATATGACATTTTTAATAATTTCTTTTACACACAAATAGAGCTTTCTTTTGGTTGTATTTAATCACCTCTGGGTTTTTTTTTTTTTTTGCTAAATAAAGGAAAAAATACTAAAAATTATGTGGGAAAAAAACGTTTTTTCTTGGTTCCTATTGAACAAATACATGATCTTTCTTCATACATTTAGGCCCAAAATATATTCTGCTCCATTTCTTTGGTAACCCAAATCAGTGTTTATTATTTAGTCTGTAGGAAAGTTATAGAGTCCACAAACTGTGGTATATATCTGAAAATCGATCAGTCCTGATGTACTGATTTGTTGACGGCTGATAATGTAAGGACAGTACAAATTTCCCCCAAATGACCTTTCTTCGAAAAGTAGACAGTCCAAGGTATTTAGTAAGAGGCATGGCAAGTTTTTTGAAGTTATCATTTTCTGTAACAATTTTTGGGAAAATTAAGAATTAAGAAAAATATATATATTTTTTTTCACATTCAGTCATCAGTATAACTGGTGTGGTGGTGGTGATCAGGGACACTGGTGATAGCATGTAAATATATATATTTACTATGGCTGAATTTTCAGGCTTTAGACTTGCAGAGCTTTAGCTGTAGACTCACCACTGCAACTTTGCCCTTGCTAGAGACTTTCCAGGCATATTTGCTACAAACTGAAAAAGTGTCAACTAGAACTTGTGCTTCATGTGCTCTGCAAGTGTGCAACTTGCCAGTGAAAATGTGCAGCAAGTTAACAGACTTACAATTCAATACTGCCACAAATTTGTGGCAAGTTATCTTTCATATCTGTGATGTACAGATGGGCTGTGATTGGCCCTGTCTGTACCATGTGATCACAGTGAAGGATCACAGCTAGCAACACAATCGTACACAATGGGTGGCATAAATGGAAGCCATCCATTTTTTACAGCTGTCATGTGATCTGCTGTGATTGGTCACAGCGATCACATGATACCGGCAGCAGGTGGACATAACTGATAGATCGCGGCCACGCGCAAGGCACGTTCCAGGAGGATGTCATATGATGTCCACGCGGAATGAACAAAGTTGTTAAATAAATTGTCTCTTGAGCCGAGGACCAAATTCTGTTGGGGGGGGGGGGGGGGGGGGTGTGTGCTGCCAGACTTGTTACCCTGCTGCTGATGGGAGCAACTAGGAGTCTGGGAAGACATGCTGTCCTTTAAATTCTTATATTGTGTATTTGCCTTTCTTGCTTTGCAGCATCCCTGTTAAAAGCATTCCGTGTGTTTGGTGCTCTGACTGTTGAGTGGCCTGGTAAGCAGGAACTTCATCCACGTTGTCCTCCTACAGGTAATATGTTTAAAGGTAATGCTAGAGTGGTAGGAGATTACTTTATTTGAGCACTTTGTGATGACGCACAACAAGCCACCCCTGGACCTTCTGGGGCACAGTGATGGGATTACTATAAAGCTTTCAATATTACTCGGCTATGTTTAGCAGCTACACTATATTACCAAAAGTTTTGGGACACCTGCCTTTACACGCACATGAACTTTTATGCCATTTACATGTTTAAGAAGACATCCATAGACTGGGGATATGTTTAACCACTTAAGACCCGGACCAATATGCTGCCAAATGACCCAAGGGGTTTTTGCGATTCGGCACTGCGACGCTTTAACAGACAATTGCGCGGTTGTGCGACGTGGCTCCCGAACAAAATTTGCGTCCTTTTCTTCCCACGAATAGAGCTTTCTTTTGGTGGTATTTGATCGCCTCTGCGATTTTTTTTTTTTTTTGCGCTATATACAAAAATAGAGCGACATTTTTGAAAAAAAAATCTATATTTTTTACTTTTTGTTATAAGGAAAATCAATAAACTAAATTTTAGTCAAACATTTAGGCCAAAATATATTTAGCCACATGTCTTTAGTAAAAAAAAATCGCAATAAAAAAAAAAGTGCTACCTAGCGGGAACAGCGACACTAATACAGCGATCAGAAAAATGATCGCTTAGTGACGCTGGCAATAGGGAGTGAAAGGGTTAACTAGGGCGGTGATCAAGGGATTAAAACTTTATTAGGGGGGGGTACGGGGGCTACCCAGGACCTAACACTAACTGACTGTCACACTGCCTGTCACACTGACACTAAATACAGTAATCATACATTGACAGGGCGGGGGTGCGCGCATTGGCTGAGAGTGATCGTGAGGGGGCGGACAAAAACGAATAGCCGCCCCCTCTTGTCGGATCGCTCCTACAGCCGCGCGGACCGCCACATGTATGGAGGGGGGGGTCCAAACCCCCCAAGGCACCAACGTATATATACGTTGATGTGCCTATCGGTGTCATTCTGCCGACGTAAATGTACATGCGGCGGTCCATAAGTGGTTAAGAAGATATCCATAGACTGGTGACATGCATTAGAAGACACCTATAGACAGGAGAAATGTTTAGGAAGACATTCATAAAATGTAGAAATGATTTAGAAGACATCAATAGACTAGGGACATCCATAAACTGGAGGCATGCTTTGTAAGACATCCATAGACTGGAGACATGATTAATAGGATATCCATATACTGGGGACATGCTTTAGAAGACATCCATATACTGGGGATATGCTTTACAAGACATCCATAGACTGGAGAAATGATTAATAGGACATCCGTAGACTGGTGACATGCTTTAGAAGACATCCATATATGTCCACAAGGGACATGCTTTAGAAGACATCCATATACTGGGGACATGCTTTAGAAGACATCCATATACTGGGGACATGCTTTAGAACACATCCATATACTGGGGACATGCTTTAGAACACATCCATAGACTGGGGACATGCTTTAGAAGACATCCATAGACTGGGGACATGCATTAGAAGACATCCATAGACTGGGGACATGCATTAGAAGACATCCATAGACTGGGGACATGCATTAGAAGACATCCATAGACTGGGGACATGCATTAGAAGACATCCATAGACTGGGGACATGCATTAGAAGACACCCATAGACTGGGGACATAGAAGACTCCATAGACTGGGACATGCATTAGAATCCATAGACTGGGGATCTTTAGAAGACATAGACTGGGGACATGCTTTAGAAGACATCCCATAGACTGGGGAAGATTAGAAGACATCCATAGACTGGGGACATGCTTAGAAGACATAGACTGGGAACATGATTGGTAGACATCCATAGACTGGGGACATGCTTTAGAAGACATCCATAGACTGGGGACATGCATTAGAAGACATCCATAGACTGGGAACATGATTGGTAGACATCCATAGCTGGGGATTTTAGGACATCCATAGACTGGGGATCATTAGAAGACATAGACTGGGGACATGCTTAGAAGACATAGACTGGGGACATGATTAGAAGACATCCATAGACTGGGGACATGCTTAGAAGACATAGACTGGGGACATGATTGGAAGACATCCATAGACTGGGGACATGCATTAGAATCCATAGACTGGGGATCTTTAGAAGACATAGACTGGGGACATGCTTTAGAAGACATCCATAGACTGGGGACATGATTAGAAGACATCCATAGACTGGGAACATGAAGACATCCATGACTGGGGACATATTAGAAGACATCCATAGACTGGGGACATGCTTTAGAATCCATAGACTGGGGATCATTAGAAGACATAGACTGGGGACATGCATTAGAAGACATCCATAGACTGGGAACATGCATTGAAGACATCCATAGACTGGGGACATGCTTTAGAAGACATCCATAGACTGGGGACATGCATTAGAAGACATCCATAGACTGGGGACATGCATTAGAAGACATCCATAGACTGGGGACATGCATTAGAAGACATCCATAGACTGGGGACATGCATTAGAAGACATCCATAGACTGGGGACATGCATTGGAAGACATCCATAGACTGGGGACATGCATTGGAAGACATCCATAGACTGGGGACATGCTTTAGAAGACATCCATAGACTGGGGACATGCTTTAGAAGACATCCATAGACTGGGGACATGCATTAGAAGACATCCATAGACTGGGGACATGCATTAGAAGACATCCATAGACTGGGGACATGCATTAGAAGACATCCATAGACTGGGGACATGCATTGTAAGACATCCATAGACTGGGGACATGCATTAGAAGACATCCATAGACTGGGGACATGCATTGGAAGACATCCATAGACTAGGGACATGCATTGGAAGACATCCATAGACTGGGGACATGCATTAGAAGACATCCATAGACTGGGGACATGCATTAGAAGACATCCATAGACTGGGGACATGCATTAGAAGACATCCATAGACTGGGGACATGCATTAGAAGACATCCATAGATTGGGGACATGATTTTGAAGATGTCCATAGACTGTTGACATGATTAATAGGACATCCATATACTGGGGACATGCTTTAGAAGACATCCATATATGTCCACAAGGGACATGCTTTAGAAGACATCCATATACTGGGGACATGCTTTAGAAGACATCCATATACTGGGGACATGCTTTAGAACACATCCATATACTGGGGACATGCTTTAGAACACATCCATAGACTGGGGACATGCTTTAGAAGACATCCATAGACTGGGGACATGCATTAGAAGACATCCATATACTGGGGACATGCTTTAGAACACATCCATATACTGGGGACATGCTTTAGAACACATCCATAGACTGGGGACATGCTTTAGAAGACATCCATAGACTGGGGACATGCATTAGAAGACATCCATAGACTGGGGACATGCATTAGAAGACATCCATAGACTGGGGACATGCATTAGAAGACATCCATAGACTGGGGACATGCATTAGAAGACATCCATAGACTGGGGACATGCATTAGAAGACACCCATAGACTGGGGACATGCATTGGAAGACATCCATAGACTGGGGACATGCTTTAGAAGACATCCATAGACTGGGGACATGCTTTAGAAGACATCCATAGACTGGGGACATGCATTAGAAGACATCCATAGACTGGGGACATGCATTAGAAGACATCCATAGACTGGGGACATGCATTTGAACACATCCATAGACTGGAGAAATGATTAATAGGACATCCTTAGACTGGGGACATGCTTTAGAAGACATCCATAGACTGGGGACATGCTTTAGAAGACATCCATAGACTGGGGACATGCTTTAGAAGACATCCATAGACTGGGGACATGCATTAGAAGACATCCATAGACTGGGGACATGCATTAGAAGACATCCATAGACTGGGGACATGCATTAGAAGACATCCATAGACTGGGGACATGCATTAGAAGACATCCATAGACTGGGGACATGCATTGGAAGACATCCATAGACTGGGGACATGCATTGGAAGACATCCATAGACTGGGGACATGCTTTAGAAGACATCCATAGACTGGGGACATGCTTTAGAAGACATCCATAGACTGGGGACATGCATTAGAAGACATCCATAGACTGGGGACATGCATTAGAAGACATCCATAGACTGGGGACATGCATTAGAAGACATCCATAGACTGGGGACATGCATTGTAAGACATCCATAGACTGGGGACATGCATTAGAAGACATCCATAGACTGGGGACATGCATTGGAAGACATCCATAGACTAGGGACATGCATTGGAAGACATCCATAGACTGGGGACATGCTTTAGAAGACATCCATAGACTGGGAACATGCATTGGTAGACATCCATAGACTGGGGACATGCTTTAGAAGACATCCATAGACTGGGGACATGCATTAGAAGACATCCATAGACTGGGAACATGCATTGGTAGACATCCATAGACTGGGGACATGCTTTAGAAGACATCCATAGACTGGGGACATGCATTAGAAGACATCCATAGACTGGGGACATGCATTAGAAGACATCCATAGACTGGGGACATGCATTAGAAGACATCCATAGACTGGGGACATGCATTAGAAGACATCCATAGACTGGGGACATGCATTAGGACATCCATAGATTGGGGACATGATTTTGAAGATGTCCATAGACTGTTGACATTTTATGATTAATATACATGACATTTAATAGACATCCATATACTGGGGACATGCTTTAGAAGACATCCATAGACTGGGGACATGCATTAGAAGACATCCATAGACTGGGGACATGCATTAGAAGACATCCATAGACTGGGGACATGCATTAGAAGACATCCATAGACTGGGGACATGCATTAGAAGACATCCATAGACTGGGGACATGCATTAGAAGACATCCATAGACTGGGGACATGCTTTAGAAGACATCCATAGACTGGGGACATGCTTTAGAAGACATCCATAGACTGGGGACATGCATTGGTAGACATCCATAGACTGGGGACATGCTTTAGAAGACATCCATATACTGGGGACATGCTTTAGAGGACATCCATATACTGGGGACATGCTTTAGAAGACATCCATAGACTGGGGACATGCTTTAGAAGACATCCATAGACTGGGGACATGCTTTAGAAGACATCCATAGACTGGGGACATGCTTTAGAAGACATCCATAGACTGGGGACATGCTTTAGAGGACATCCATATACTGGGGACATGCTTTAGAAGACATCCATAGACTGGGGACATGCTTTAGAAGACATCCATAGACTGGGGACATGTTTTAGAGGACATCCATATACTGGGGACATGCTTTAGATGACATCCATAAACTGGGAACATCCATAGACTGGGGACGTGTTTCAGAAGACATCCATAAATTGGGAGTATGCTTTTGAAGACATTTTTTTTACAGTGGAACCTTCAGGTTGCGAGTAACGTGGTTAACAAACATTTTGCAATACGAGCACTGTATTTTTAAAAATCGTAACTCGGTTGTCTCGCAAAACGAGCACGATTCAGTCCAAAGGGGTGTGCAGTACCGCATTTGACCTGAGACGGGGGGGGGGGGGGAGAGCCGTTTGGAAAGGCCAAATGGTTGTGCAGTACCGCATTTGGCCTGAGACAGGGGGGGGGGGGCAGAGCCGTTTGGAAAGGCCAAAGGGGTGTGCAGTACCGTGTTTGGCCTGAGACGGGGGGGGCAGAGCCGTTTGGAAAGGCCCGAGGACTGCACGGCTGACCTCGGCAAATCTCGGGAACAAAGTCTTTCGAAGGTGTCCTCGGGCCTTTTTGGACGTTTCTGAGGCTCTCTGGCGCCCCCGCCGCCTCTGGCTGCATGCGGTATTGCATTTACCATGCCATTGAAGTCAATGCGGAACAAATTATTTTCGATTTATTGACTTAAAGGGGTTGTAAAGGAAAAAAAAACGTTCATAATAACCATCCTTTACCTGCAGACATTCCTCTTTTCACTTCCTCATTGTTAGTTTTTGCTCAGAAGTTGCTCTATTTCTTCTCTGTTCACTTCCTTTCCTGCTTGTCTGATTGTTACTCACCACCGTGAAGGGAGACTTTACTGCGGTGGTCAGTGAGGTGCTCGCCCCCCTCCTGGGAACTACATCTGTGCGGCAGGACGCTCTCTACGTGTTAGAGACTTCAAGGAGGTGTGAATTACTGGGCGTGCCGCAATGCATACTGGGAAATGTAGTTCTTACATGAACAAGTGATGCAAACCAGGAAGTGAATGAGAGAACAGAAACTAGAACGCCGGAGGTGATATAGATGAAGGAATTTAATAGGTATTTACTCGTTTGTTAACAGAATCATTACACTATTCTGTCTGTCTACCTTGCAGACATTAATTTTAGGCAATTTTTTTTTTCCTTTACAACTCCTTTAAATGGGGAAACTCGCTATGATATGCCAGTACTTTGGATTAAGAGCATTCTCCTGGAATGGATTATGCTTGTAATCCAAGGTTCCACTGTATTTGGTTGAACTAGATAGACTTGTGTCTTTTTTCAACCTGACTAACTATGTAACTATTGACTGGGGACATGCAATAGAAGACATTCATAAACTGGGGACATGTTTACGAAGACATTCATAGACTGGGACATTCTTTAGAAGACATCTAAAGACATGAGATTTTTTAAGATGATATCCATAAACTGGGGGAATGCTTTAGAAGGCATTCATTGACTGGGGACATGCTTTAGAAGACAGCTATAGACTGGGGACATGCTTTAGAAGACAGCTATGGACTGGGGGCATGCTTTAGAAGACAGCTATAGACTGGGGACATGCTTTAGAAGACAGCTATAGACTGGGGACATGCTTTAGAAGACAGCTATAGACTGGGGACATGCTTTAGAAGACAGCTATGGACTGGGGGCATGCTTTAGAAGACAGCTATAGACTGGGGACATGCTTTAGAAGACAGCTATGGACTGGGGGCATGCTTTAGAAGACAGCTATAGACTGGGGACATGCTTTAGAAGACAGCTATGGACTGGGGACATGCTTTAGAAGACATCCAAAGATTGGGGACATGCTTTAGAAACATCCATAGAGAGGGGACATGTTTCAGAAGACAGTTATAGATTGATTGAATAAATACACAGACTACTGTTTATGGGGGGGGGGGGCGCCCAAGGGCCACACAACAGCTGTGCTGTCTTAGATTTGTATTTCTTAATATTTTAGGCTATGTTTATCTGGTTTTTGAGTTGGAGAAGTCGGTGAGAGCACTACTTCAAGCCTGCACCCAAAAGTTGGAAAGACGAAGTGAGCCGTGTGAACACTTCTATAGAATGTCAAGCCGCCGAATGCGCAGCAAGAAGGTAACAGCTGCCCCTTGTGGGTGACACATGGTGAATTATTGAGGCTTAAAAATGTTTTTTTTTTACCTTTTTATTGAGCACCAATTTTGTTGTCTTTCTGTGTCCTCCAGGTGCAAGTCATTCCTTGGGTGCTGGCAGACAGCAACTTTGTTCTCAATGCATCGAATCGTGTGGATCGCACTAAGACTGTGTTTGTTGGTGCATTGCATGGCATGCTAAGTGCTGAAGCCCTCGCCACAGTAATGAATGACCTTTTCGGTGGAGTGGTTTACGCCGGCATTGATACCGATAAGCACAAGTACCCGATTGGTGAGCAGCAGTTTTTATTTAACATATTTTTTAGGCGTACTGAAAAAAGGACGCCATGTAGTATTTACCGCAGCAACGTCGTTGGGGTGAATAGGACTGAATGAAATGTCACTGGTTGATTTGTATACCCCCCCGATGAAGCCATAGGGCGAAACATGTCAGGATAGTATACGAATATGAGCTCCAGTTCAGCATGAACTTTCGTCACTTGACCACCATAATGAAATGTTAAACGCTACTCTACAAACTGCTTTGGTTTTTAATCTTGTCTTTATTAAACTATAATTTTTTTATATATACGGTTTCTATTATTATTTGCAAGCACGGTTGATAATCCCCTCCCAATTTCTCCCCCTTTTTGAATACTTGACTATTTGGGATGAGGTGCTAAATACTAAGTACTGTATATATTCGAGTATAAGCCGAGTTCTTCAGCACATTTCCTTGTGCTGAAAATGCCCCCCTCGGCTTATACTCGAGTCACATTTTTGCGCCTGATATCCCGGACTTTGGGGACCCGGTACCGGCCGGCCGGAGGTCCCCTGGACCCCAAACTTGGCACACATATAGCCCCACTTTTTCTCTACACGCAAAGTTTGTTGTCCAGGGGACCTACGGCTGGGGAGCACCGATTTTTCAAAGTCGGGCACCCCTTCCATAGACTCCCTTGTTAAATGGTAATTTCTCCAGTAACTTTGGGGACCCGGTGCCGGCCGTAGGTCCCCTGGACTCGAAACTTGCCACACATGTAGCCACAGTTCTCCTCTACAAGTGTGTAAAGTTTGCTGTCTGGGGGACCTACAGCCGGGTAGCACTGATTTTTCAAAGCCAGGCACCCCTTCGATATACTCCCATGTTAAACGTAAGTCTATTCATGGGCACACTGAGGCATAGACACAGTGAGGCATGGGCATAGTGAGGCATGAACACAGTGAGGCATGGACACAGTGAGGCATGGGCATAGTGAGGCATTGGCACAGTGAGGCATGGGCACAGTGAGGCATGCAGATGGACACTCTAGGCTTATACTCGAGTCAATACGTTTTCCCATTTTTTTTGTAGTAAAATTAGGTGCCTCGGCTTATATTCGGGTCGGCTTATACTTGAGTATATACAGTATTTACCTTAGTGAGACACATTTCGACAATTGTGATATTTCAAACAAGTTCTAAAAAAAAAAACGAAAAAGCGGGATGCCCCTGGATCGGCACATCGGCGCTGTTCTTACCAGCGCATGCAATCAATCGTACTTTCCGCCCTACTTGTACTGCGTCCTGCGTTGCAATCTATAACCAGATTTGGGCTGAGGGTTCAACTTTATTATCTTTGTGCTGTGATGTGATGTGTGTTTATTACATTTATTTCGCTCAGGTTCTGGACGCGTCACTTTCAGTAACCAGCGCAGTTACCTCAAGGCGGTGAGCGCGGCTTTTGTGGAAATAAAAACATCCAAATTCACCAAGAAGGTAAGTGTGGTAGACTCGCATTCCAATGAAGGTGCTCAGAGGCTGCTTATACCTTCTGTTTTTAAATATGCCGAAAGCAGATCTTCACCCCCCCCCCCCCCCTGTATGTTGCCTCCCCTTCATGTGCATAATGGGCTCTTTTTTTTTTTTTAATCACTTCACCTCTGGAAGATTTGTTTTTACTGGTTAGGGCGGTGATCTGCGATTTTTAACAGGACTGCGACATTGCGGCGGACAAATCTGCCCCCAAACCCAAATTACTCTTTTTGGAACCAGTGACATTATTACATTGATCAGTGTTATACAAATGCACTTTAACACTAGGGGGTGATCAAGGGGTTAACTGTGTTCAAACTGTAGGGGGGATAGGCTTACTGAACCATAACAGAGATCACTTTTGCCGATTACTGGGAGCAGTAGTTGTCCTGTCATGTGGCAGAATGGGGAAATGCCTTGTTTACATACGCAGTTCCCCATTCTGCCTCTCTTCACCGTGATCGCGGGCATGTTCCCATGGCGGGCGCGTGCTATAATATACAGGTAAGCCCATTTCGCAGAGGTGCCACTCTGCTGACATATATCGGCAAGTGGTTAAATACACTTTAAGAAGTTTTTACTCCTCCACTTGGGGGCAGTAAAACCCTACGGTTGAGGCATGATTTTACTGCCACTCCTCCTTAAAGAGGCACTGGACACAGTGTACACATGCTTTGCCTCCCCCATTGTGCTTGACAAGCGCAACCTATTGAAGTGAATGGGGCTGTGCTGCCCCCGGCAAACAGGTGTACAGAAGCCTTGTTCAAATACTTCCCAAAATATGAAACATGGGGCAGCAAACCTTTAAATATTACAGTGCTACCTATAGATGAGACCATGGCTGTCTTCAGCCTGCCGGAAAAGACTGAGGTTGTCGGAGGAGCAGGTGATGAAGATCCTGGAGTTTGTCTGGAGTAGCTTTGCTTTGTATATCAAGTTATTGTATATTGTCATTCAGTGGTCATTCCTTTTCTCTTTCCAGATTCAGATTGACCCGTACCTGGAGGAGTCCGTGTGTCAGGTCTGCAGTTTACAGTTCGGGCCATTTTTCTGCAGAGAGAAGGTAATTGGATCTCAGTGTTGGATCATCTTTTCTAATCAGTGAGAGGAGTTCAGTGCAAAGAGTCCAGTGCAAGGAGTTTAGTGCGAGGAGTTCAGTGAGAAGAGTTCAGTGAGAAGAGTTCAGTGAGAAGAGTTCAGTGAGAGGAGTTCAGTGAGAGGAGTTCAGTGAGAAGAGTTCAGTGAGAAGAGTTCAGTGAGAAGAGTTCAGTGAGAGGAGTTCAGTGAGAAGAGTTCAGTGAGAGGAGTTCAGTGAAAGGAGTTCAGTGCGAGGAGTTCAGTGAGAGGAGTTCATTGAGGGGAGTTCAGTGCGAGGAGTTTAATGCAAGGAGTTCAGTGCGAGGAGTTCATTGAGAAGAGTTCAGTGCGAGGAGTTCAGTGAGAGGAGTTCAGTGCGAGGAGTTCATTGAGAAGAGTTCAGTGCGAGGAGTTTAATGCAAGGAGTTCAGTGCGAGGAGTTCATTGTGAAGAGTTCAGTGCGAGGAGTTTAGTGAGAGGAGTTCAGTGCGAGGAGTTCAGTGCGAGGAGTTCATTGAGAAGAGTTCAGTGCGAGGAGTTCAGTGAGAGGAGTTCAGTGCGAGGAGTTCATTGAGAAGAGTTCAGTGCGAGGAGTTCAGTGAGAAGAGTTCAGTGCGAGGAGTTCATTGAGAAGAGTTCAGTGCGAGGAGTTTAATGCAAGGAGTTCAGTGCGAGGAGTTCATTGAGAAGAGTTCAGTGCGAGGAGTTCATTGTGAAGAGTTCAGTGCGAGGATTTTAGTGAGAGGAGTTCAGTGCGAGGAGTTCAGTGCGAGGAGTTCAGTGCGAGGAGTTCAGTGAGGGGAGTTCAGTGAGGGGAGTTCAGTGAGAGGAGTTCAGTGAGAGGAGTTCAGTGAGAGGAGTTCAGTGAGAGGAGTTCAGTGAGAAGAGTTCAGTGCGAGAATTTCAGTGCGAGGAGTTCAGTGCGAGGAGTTCAGTGAGGGGAGTTCAGCGAGGGGAGTTTAGTGAGAGGAGTTTAGTGAGAGGAGTTTAGTGAGAGGAGTTTAGTGAGAGGAGTTTAGTGAGAGGAGTTTAGTGAGAGGAGTTCAGTGAGAGGAGTTTAGTGAGAGGAGTTCAGTGCGAGGAGTTCAGTGCGAGGAGTTCAGTGAGGGGAGTTCAGTGAGAGGAGTTCAGTGAGAGGAGTTCAGTGAGAAGAGTTCAGTGCGAGAATTTCAGTGCGAGGAGTTCAGTGAGGGGAGTTCAGCGAGGGGAGTTTAGTGAGAGGAGTTTAGTGAGAGGAGTTTAGTGAGAGGAGTTTAGTGAGAGGAGTTTAGTGAGAGGAGTTCAGTGAGAGGAGTTTAGTGAGAGGAGTTCAGTGCGAGGAGTTCAGTGCGAGGAGTTCAGTGAGAGGAGTTCAGTGAGAGGAGTTCAGCGAGGAGAGTTTAGTGAGAGGAGTTCAGTGCGAGGAGTTCAGTGCGAGGAGTTCAGTGTGAGGAGTTTAGTGAGAGGAGTTCAGTCCTGTCTTTACAGAGACCTCCCCCATCACATCAGAATCCTGTCATCAAATTAGAAGCCCCACCCTTCCCATCAGAGTCCCCCTATAAATGAGAGCGCCCCCCCATCACATCAAGTCCTTCCACCCCCTTTACAGGTTTTCTCCACCACATCAGTGTTCCCCTATCACATAAAAAGCCCCGCCTTCTATTACATCAGAGTCCCCCCATCACATCAGAGTCCCCCCATCACAGAAATATTAAGAGTGGGGTATTGCGCAAAAAATTCCCACGAACCAATAGTGACAGTGATAGTCAAAAAATAATTAATATAATAATATAATATTAATTAAATATATATAAATAATCACAAAATAGATGGTTCGTGGGAATTTTTTGCGCAATACCCCACCCTTAATATTTATTTTATTTGTGTAATGTAAACACTACCAGGTTTTGCTGCATTTATTAATCCACTGTTTGTTTAGTTGATTTTATCATTCACTCATAGTAGCGCGAAGGCTACCATACATCATCCCCTATCACAGAAACCTCTTACTACATCAGAAATGTGTCCGGTTCCGCAGGAACTGGTAGAAATTTGATCCATGTATGGGCATCCTGGTTCTACAAAACCGATTGACTTCTGTACAACCAGCCTGTCCGGTTTTTCACAATCAATCAGTGCCGCCAGCTATAGCCAGCAGCACTGATCATTGTATTCTGACGCCGGGGAAGGCTCCCTGTCCTCAGAGGGGTTTCCACAAGTGTGGATGTAGAAATTCGATTTTATTTTGTTGCTGGTCGATTGAAAAAACAATTTAGCACCCCGGTCAGTATTGCAAAAATGATCATCTTTTTTTTCCTCTTTCTCTTTTTAGGTTTGCTTCAAGTATTTCTGCCGTTCCTGCTGGCACTGGCAGCACTCAATGGAGGACCTGCGTCGCCACTGCCCGCTCATGCGCAAGTAGAAGAGGCGGGACTCCAGATGTTAACCAATAGGAATAGGCCTGATTAGATGATGAGGTCCTGTGTCCCCTCTCTAGGTGGCACATTCAGCACTTATACATTTGTTGACAGGCGGCAGTTGATGAAGTCACCTGGCAGCGGATTGGTGGGGGGAAGTCATGTGACTCAGTTCTGCCATACGCTGTAATAGTTTTTACACTTGTGAGGAGTCAGTTCCTTCTCTGGTATAGAGGATTTCTTTCTTTTTTCTCTTTATGGTTACAGAGGTAGATATTTTGTCTCCAATTTATTTTTCAGTTCTTATTCTAGTCCTCTAACACTTGCTGAGCGTAAGCTTGTGGGGAGTGTTGTCTTAAGGCGGTAATAATCCCAAAAGCAAACATTTATTATATCACAGCTTACCAATTCTTAGATGTGGTGGCTGCATTCGTATTTTTTTTCTTTAATTTCACCTGGTGATCTGGCAGGTAAAGTCTGTTGTTCAACAGAACAAGCTGTCCTGTAGATGAAGCCATTAGAGCATTGGGATAAACCATTTACCACTGACGGGGGGGGGGGGGGGGGGCTCTTACAATGATCAGCCTTTACTTATTTATATAAAACCTTTATCCCTTTTCTTTTTTCTATTTTCATCTGGTGATCAAACCTGCGAATCTATTATTTTTTCATTAACTCAATCTCTCTCCAGCAGAATTTATCAGTTTACATGGATGAGACAAACCATTTATTACTGACGGGGGTGTATTTACAATGATCAGATTTTTTTTCTTTATGTTAAAACCTTTATCCCTTTTCTTTCTTCTATTTTCATCTAATGATCAAACCTGCAAGTCTGTTATTTTTAATTAACTCAAGCTCTCTCTAGCAGAATGTATCAGTTTACATGGATGAGTCAAACCATTTACCACTTAACAGGGGGGGGCTTACACTGATCAGCTTTTACTTATTTTTGTAAAACTTTTATCCCTTTTCTTTCTTCTATTTTCATCTGGTTATCAAGCCTGTTATTTTTCATTAACTCAAGCTGTCTCCAGCAGAATGTATCAGTTTATATGGATGGGACAAACCATTAATTATTGACAGGGGTGCTTAAAATGATAATTTTTTTTATCATTATTATTAATGCAAAACCTTTATCCCCAAAGGAAAAAAAAGTTTGCTGTAATTGATTATAAACCGTGGCTTCAATATGTTAGTGTAATTAAATCTGCTAATATATTTAAAATAGTACTAAAGGCTCCAATTAAAAAAAAAATATATATTATACTCACCTGCTCTGTGTAGTGGTATCGCACAGAGCAGCCCCGATCCTTCTCTTCCAAGGTCCCCCGCCAGCGCTCCCCCCCCCCCCTTGACTTTTACTCGCTTCTGAGCCCCACTCTATGCACCCATGAGACACACAGAACTGGGCTCAGCCCCACCCACTGGCTGTGATTGCCAATGGCTGCTGTCTCAGCCAATGAGGAGGCAAGAAGCCGGTGCAGCAGCTCTGCACATCGCTAGATCGGGCTCAGGTGTGCATTAGGAGGGCTTTGGGGGAAGCTGCATACTGAAGGTTTTTTGCCTTCATGCATTGCAGAAAACCTTCAGCCCTTACAACCATTTTACCACTACCCTCTGCCCAGACTGACAATGCCACTGTCAGCTGTGCCTCCTGTGCTCATTCATCCAGAGTCATGTCTCACTATTACAGGAGGTGCCTTACTGGCTATATCACCAGGTGAAAACTAATGCAGCCACCGCATCCGATTGGTAGGCTGCAATATAATATTTTTTTTTTTTTTTCAGTTTTGGGTTTATTACCGCTTGAAGGTTTGACTATTATTACCTCAGCTTCTTTTTTTATTTTATTTTTTATATCGCAAAGCTTCTTGTTTTACATTTATTGCAATTACTGCGGGCGATGGGGATTCATTGACGGTTGCCCAGTTTTGTGCCTTCCAGATCTGAACTGCATAAACTGCTTGTTCAGTCATCATTTTTTTTACCGAAACATCAATATCAGTGTTTGCGCTTTTTTTTTTTTTTTTAATCAAGTCTTTTTGCATGTTTTTTACGCTCTGGAATTTTTACCAGTTCCTTTTTTTACACTCTTAGAGATTTTTTTAAGTCAGTTTTTGTCTTGGCAGCTTTTAACATAAAGGGCTCAAGCATGCCGCTGAATTGGAACCTAAAAAAACGGGCATTTTTGGGGGGTGCAAAGGGCAACATAGAGCCCACTGTCAGGAGCCTGTATAGGATCAGAAACAAAAGAGGGAAAAAGCGCCAACTAAGTGCAGCATAGAGCCCACTGCCAGGAGCCTGTCATAGTCGGCTGTATAGGATCAGGAACAGCGCCATCTAAGTGCAGCATCGGAATAAAACTTTAATGTACAACGAATCAAATCATCTACAGATTTGCACTAAATAAGTAATAAAATGCACCCATATGATAGAAACAAGGCCATCCAAATTAAATAAAGTCCAAAAAGGGTGGAAATTAGAAAGTCCAAAAAAGTGAAAAATTTAAAGTGTAACAACAAAGAATAAGAGCGTGACTTTTAAGGTCCTTAAAGGGGTTGTAAAGGTAATTTTTTTTTCCTAAATAGCTTCCTTTACCTTAGTGCAGTCCTCCTTCGCTTACCTCGTCCTTCCATTTTGCTTTTAAATGTCCTTATTTCTTCTGAGAAATCCTCACTTCCTGTTCTTCTGTCTGTAACTCCACACAGTAATGTAAGGCTTTCTCCCTGGTGTGGAGTGTCGTGCTCGCCCCCTCCCTTGGACTACTGGAGAGTCAGGACGCCCACTAACACACAGCTCCTTTCTCTATCTGCAACGTAGAGAGCGTCCTGACTCTCCTGTAGTCCAAGGGAGGGGGCGAGCACGACACTCCACACCAGGGAGAAAGCCTCGCATTCTGTAGTTACAGACAGAAGAACAGAAGTGAGGATTTCTCAGAAGAAATAAGGACATTTAAAAGCAAAATGGAAGGATGAGGTAAGTGAAGGAGGACTGCACTAAGGTAAAGGAAGATATTTAGGGAACAAAAAAAATTGTACCTTTACAACCCCTTTAATTGAGTATATATCAAAATCAGTTAAATCAATGTCTTTTTTAAATAGCACAAATAGAGATAAAAACATTAACGAATATCATCACCCATTGAGAGTAGATGATTGTATTATTGATTGCGTCATTATTTTCCACGCTCTTATTTCAACATGTTTTGCCATACAGGCTTCTTCAGGAGAAGGGCGTGGTAAAGAAACTCATAAGTGATGAAGTGGTGGAACCATAACAACAAATTTAAATTGAAGGGAGTCTGTTAATGGAGGTCATATGTGTACACCAACCGAGATCACCCACGTGTACCCAGTCTCCCGCATTGTGGGAGTCCTGGTAGGGCTGGGGAAAAAATCGATTTGAATCTTGAATCGAGTTGCGAGGGCAAATTGATTCAGATTTTGACCAAATCTATTTATTTTTTTCGGAAGCCGCGGCCTCGCCTAAAAAATCCTGCCCGCTGCTCGCTTCAATCCTGGGAAAAGGCTGCGGCCTTTCGCCAGGATCGCGTCGAGCTGCAGGCAGGATGTTTGTTTTGAGCTCTACCACTTGTATCAGGACAAAATGCCCGCTTACCAGCTCAATGGGACCTCCTATTACAGGAGGTCAGCAATGCTTGTGGCTACACACCCAGCCGGGATCTTTCGATGACATTTGACTGGGAGCCAAAGGTGAAAACATCCAGATGAGGTAAATTTATTAAAACAAAGTAAGGTTGCACTTACATAAAAATAGTGTTAAAAACGCCGAAATAGCACCCTCGCTGGCTGGAAAAACACACGCGGCCTGCACTTCCGGAAGACATCAGCACGTCACTCCCCCTACGTTTTGTCACACAATGACGTCTGGAGCCCGATGAAGTATCACAAGCCATAATAAAAAAAAAAAACGTTTCTCTTAAAAAGAAGTATCACAAGCCATCCCACCCATCTAACATTATATCCACTAGAGAGTGCATTCCGGATGCGCTCCAACCAGCATGAGGCAGTTCTGGGATACAATTACCCTACGCGTTTTGTCACATGACGTCGGGAGCCCGATGAAGTATCACAAGCTATAATAATAAAACGTTTCTGTTAAAAAAAAGTATCACAAACCATCCCACCCATCTAACATATGCGCTTGAGAGTGCGTTCCGGATGCGCTCCAACCAGCATGAGGCAGTTCTGGGATACAATCCAACGTCCTCGGCTCCCCTCCCAGAACTGACAGCTTCATCCTCTGTTGGGATGTTCTTCGCGGTGATTGACCCACTGATGAGCCTTATACTTTCTTACATTCTGTGAGATTTCTAATGACTGTTGTACATTAAAGCTGCACTTAGATGGCGCTTTTCCCTCTTTTTTTGTTTCTGATCCTACAGAGCTGGCTTACTATGAGGAGGGTTGCCACTTGTGCTGCAAATATTTTATGAACTCTATTTAGGACTATCACAAATGTTATTTGGGCTCTTTAACCCTTTCTGCGCCCATATTCCCTACTGCGGCAGCTGAACACCGCTCCCAGCAGAACTCGCATTAGGGACCATGTGCGGGGGGGGGGGGGGATGTACGGCCCAAATGCTGATTTCCTGAATGCATACTACCCTAAAAGTGAGTATCACTCAGAACAGCCCGTCGTTGGTTTTACCAGGCTGTTGGCGGTGACCTATATACACTGCACACGTCCTCGCGGCCAAAAAACGCCAGACTTTCATGCCGTAGGTGCCAAACATGGGCCCTATTTCTAGAAGCTGCTAGTTGAAGAAAATACAGATAGATCTTTGTACAACTGAACGTCCAACAAGGACAAGCTCCAGCCTATTGGCTGAGACAGATGATGGCTTTTTGTGGGTTTATATCGTTTTAATGATGTTTGTTGCACTTTGTTTTTTAAATTGCACTTCGGGGGGGATGAGAGATTTTAATCACTGAGGCCTTACAATCGAGTGATGCACTAATGTGCATGCATTGCATTAAGGCCATCGATTGAAAATAATGGGCTGCCAACGCAACCAAAATGTTCCAAAAGGGGGGCGTGCCACAAAATTTGTAACGCAGCGCATTAGGGTGTGTTGCAGCTGTGCGTCGCCTTAGTACGTAGGGGTGTTATTTGAACGTGAATGAGACCACAATCCATGAATGTAACGTGCATTGCGGAAAAGTGAATGGATCTTTAAAGGAGTTGTAAAGATACAATTTTTTCCCCCTAAATAGCTTCCCTTTACCTTAGTGCAGTCCTCCTTCACTTACCTCATCCTTCCATTTTGCTTTTAAATGTCCTTATTTCTTCTGTGAAATCCTCACTTCCTGTTCTTCTGTCTGTAACTCCACACAGTAATGCGAGGCTTTCTCCCTGGTGTGGAGTGTCGTGCTCGCCCCCTCCCTTGGATTACAGGAGAGTCAGGACGCTCTCTATGTTGCAGATAGAGAAAGGAGCTGTGTGTTAGTCGGCGTCCTGACTCTCCTGTAGTCCAAGGGAGAGGGCGAGCACGGCACTCCACACCAGGGAGAAAGCCTCACATTACCGTGTGGAGTTAGAGACAGAAGAACAGGAAGTGAGGATTTCTCAGAAGAAATAAGGACTTTTCAAAGCAAAATTGAAGGATGAGGTAAGTGAAGGAGGACTGCACTAAGGTAAAGGAAGCTGTTTAGGGAAAAAAATTGTACCTTTACAACCCCTTTAAGGGATCTGCTACTGACAGCTTGGTTCCAGATACCACAGCATACCTTCAGAGGTACCTTTTACAGCCCCTTTAATGTCTGGCTAGACCGATGATGGCAAACCTTGGCACCCCAGATGTTTTGGAACTAAATTTCCCATGATGCTCATAGGTGTAGGTGAGCATCATGGGAAATGTAGTTCCAAAACATCTGGGGTGCCACTGCCAAGGTTCGCCATCACTGGCCAGTAGAGAACTGTGGATGGGTGAGGTGGTAAAGGCCATAGAGGCGAGACTTTTTCTGGAGGTCATGTGCCCATGCTCATAGGTTGAGGGCTCCTTTAGATTTAGGCTATGTGGGAATGCTCCTGTTCATGCCCGTTAAGGCACATTACGTGCATTGGTGTGTTATTGCGCCATTCATTTTGAATTGCGCCCCCCGGCATACTAAAACAACGCACCATGGTGTATCTCCATAACAATTTTGGAACCCATCTGACTTTTGGGACCTTTCCGGTGTGGTTGGTAGCCCATTATTCTCAATGGTGGGACTTAGTGATAAGAACCAGCATAACACGTATCAACGCTTGTGCGTCAACGCACCGCGCAAATGTATATGGGCTTTAAGTGTTTTGTTATAGGAGGAAGCCGACTTATGTAAACTGTTAGCCTTTCTGTAAAGTGTCCACGTATTTTTTATTTCTGTCCACTCCTCTGTTTAGAAGCTCCGTGCCAAAGATTCCACCCTCTGTAGCGCTTGCTCAGTAGAGGTGGAGCCAAGTTTGCACTCGCAGTCCAGTGTGGGCATTGTCTTGTGTGCGAAGCTTCTACCTCATTGTGGTTTTGTGAGTTTTGTTTTTTGTTGTTCTTGTCACATATAATAAAGATGTTTAAACGCAAGTGACCGGTGTATTTCTGTTTAAGCCATTACCTGCATTTAACCACTTGCTGGCCACGCTATAGCCGGATGACAGCCGGTTCTGGGAGGCCCTTGTATGATGTCCTCCCATGATCGTGCCGTCTGCGGCGCATGGGTAGTGCGCTCTGATAACAGTTCCTCTGGACACTGCTGATCACAGTTTGAGGTAAAGAGCCAATTAGCGGCCCTTTACCATGTGATTAACTGTGTCCAATCACACTGATCACAATGTAAACAGATAACCAGCTTTTGTAAAGGAGACTTCTACACTGATAATCATGGCATTGATTTTCAGTGTCCTGATTATCAGTGCTGTCAATCAGTGCCCATCAGTTCTGAAAATCAGTGCTACCTCATCAGTTTCACCTACCAGTTACCGTCAGTGCTGCCACATTAGTGCTCATCAGTGCTCATCAGTGAAGCCTTATCAGCACCCATCTGTGCAGCCTCTTCAGCGCTCATCAATGTAGCCTCATCAGGGCCCATCAATGCATCTTCATCATGTTCATCAACGCTCATCAATGTAGCCTCATCAGCACACATCAGTGCAGCTTAATCAAATGGTTTAGGAGATATCCCCCTGTGTCTGCAGGTGCGGAAGTGATTGGCACATGCGCACTAAATCAATGGCACGTCATCGCGGCTCCGGCCAATCACAGTGCTAGAGCCGCGATACCTGGAAGTAAGCTCCGGGAGAGATGTCCACAGCCTGAGAGGGGGGGGGGCGAGGGGTGCTGCTGGGGCTTCGATCTAAGGTAAGTAATATAAAATAAGCTAGTAGGCTATGCCTACTAGCTCATTATGCCTTTGTCTTGCAGGTTTTTTTTTATTATTATTATTTTTTTTTAAGGGTTTATAATAACTTTGAAGTGGTTGTAAACCCTTACAACACACTCTTTGCTACAGGTAAGCCTATAATAAGGCTTACCTGTAGCTACCTATATCTCCTAAACCTGAGCAGTTTAGGAGATATCCCCTGTATCTGCATGTGCTGATGTCACACTAAAGGAATGGCACGTATGTGCCGTTGCTTCAGTGAGTGTGCCGTTACCGGTGGCTCCCGCGTGCATGCGTGGGAGTGACGTCACGGCTCTGGCCAATCACAGCGGCGGAGCTGCGATACCCGGAAGTAACACCCGGGAGTGAAGTCGCAGGCCAGTGCTGTGTACATGCACCGCAGCGAGGGCTTCAATCTCAGTTGTGAGCTATTATGCTATGCATACTAGCTCATTATGCCTTAATCTTGCAGGTGTTCATTTTTTTTTTCAAAGTGGGTTTACAACCACTTAATGAAAGAGTGAAATGAAAAAAACAAGATATAAAAACAATCCGTGCCTCAGAAGAAAACCAAAAGCAGCAAGAAATGTGCACACAGAACCTGCAAGGAGTAAAGTTCAAGCACTGGGGGGCGCTGCTGCTGCATTCTCCAGTCTAACCTCTCTCCATCAATATTACGAGCATTGTATGTAGTGCCAACATTTTACGCAGTACATAAAAAGCACACACGTTTCAATCTAAGGTCCCTATCTCACATATAGTGGGGAAAATCATTAATTGATCCCCTGCAGATTTTGTACGTTCGCCCACTTACAAAGGAATTAAGTTTCTATATTTTTTAGCATAAGTGTATTTTAAATGATTGATATAGACAGGAAATCAACCAAAAATCCAGAAAAAAAAAAACAGGATACAAATGTTATAAATTGAGTTTCAGTTTAGTGAGTAAAATAAGTATTTGATCCTCTACCAACCAACAAAAATTCTGGCTCCCACAGACTGAGTACAATAGGGTCTCATGTGGTACACAGATCAGTCCTGTCAATATAAGAAGGAGCTTCTAACGACAACTTGTAATGTGTATAAAAGACACCTGTCCACAGAATCTTTCTTCTATTAACCACTAGAGGCCCACGCTATAGTCAAATGATGGCTGCAGCGCAGGCCTGAAAATCCGGGAGGACGTCAATAGATGTCCTCCCCTTTGCACACACAACGCGCGCCCCCTGCAGGGCATGTGAGGCATCTGCTGTGATCACTGAGTCACTGAGACTCGGTGGATCACAGATCCGTGTAAGGGGCCGGTCCCGACCCCTTACCATGTGGTCAGCTGATCACGTGATGTAAACAAAGGATCAGCAATAGTTTTTTTCTCCTCACGCTGAGAGCCAATCACCAGCTTGTTTATAAGGGATATCGGTCCCTAAGAGGAAGGAGGCACATCAGCCTAATCAGTGCCAACAAAAAACGTCCGGCCAGTGCCACCTATCAATGCCCGCAGTGCCACCTATTAATGCCCGCAGAGCCACCTATCAATGTCCACAGTGCCACCTATTGATGCCCATCTGTGATGCCAATCAGTGCCACCTAGTAATGCTGCCTGTCAGTGTAACTGATCAGTACCCATCACTGCCATTCATCAGTGCCCAACACTGCCAGCTATCAGTGCCACCGATCAATACCACCTATTAGTGCCACTTCTCAGTGCCACCTATCAATGCCCTTCAATGCCACCTATCAATACCACCTATTAGTGCCACTTCTAAGTGCCACCTATCAATGCCCTTCAGTGCCACCTATCAATACCACCTATTAGTGCCACCTATCAATGCCCATCAGTGCCTACCAGTGCAGCCTTATCGGTGCCCAACAGTACAGCCTCATCAGCGTACATCAATGAAGGAGAAAAATTACCCGTTTGCAAAATGTTATAACACAATATAAAAAAAATATAATAATTAAAAAGAAAACAAAAAAGAAAAATCGTAGAGGTGATCAAATACCACCAAAATGAAGCTCTATTTGTGGGGAAAAAATTATAAAAATTTCATTTGGGTACAGTGTTGCATGACCACGCAATTGTCATTCAAAGTGCGACAGCACTAAAAGCTGAAAATTAGTCTCTGCAGGAGGGGGGTTTCAGTGCCCAGTAAGCAAGTGGTTAAAACTTCAAAATCATGGGCAAGACCAAAGAGCTGTCAAAGGACGTCAGGGACAAGATTGTAGACCTGCACAAGGCTGGAATGGGCTACAAGGCCATCAGCCAGAATCTTGGTGAGAAGGAGACAACTGTTGGTGCGATTATTCCCAAATGGAAGAAATACAAAATAACCATCAATCGCCCTCGGTCTGGATGTCCATGTAAGATTTCGTCTCATGGGGTGAGGATGGTCGTGAGAAAAGTGAGGGATCCGCCCAGAATTACATGGGAGGAGCTTGTGAATGATCTGAAGGCAGTTGGGACCAGTCACCAAACAAACCATTGGTAACACAATACACCGCCATGGATTGAAATCCTGTTGCGCCCGCAAGGTCCCTCTCCTCAAGAAGGCACATGAACAGTCTGAAGTTTGCCAATGAACATCTAAATGATTCAGAGAAGGATTGGGAGAAAGTGCTGTGGTCAGATGAGACCAAAACTGAGCTCTTTGGCTTTAAATCGACTCACCGTGTTTGAAGGATGAAAAATGCTGACTATGACCCTAAGAACACCTTCCCTACATTCAAGTACTGAGGTAGAAACGTTATGCTTTGGTGCTGTTACTCCTAAAGGTACAGACCGACTTTGCCGCATTGAGGGGCCAATGGTCGGGGGCCATGAATTTCAAAATCTTGGATGAGAACCTTCTTCCCTCAGCCAGAACACTGAAGATGGGTCATGAATGGGTCTTCCAGCATGACAATGACCCAAAACATACAGCCAAGGCAACAAAGCATACCTCAAGAAGAAGCACATTAAGGTCATGGACTGGCCTAGTGAGTCTCCAGACCTTAATCGTATAGAACATTTATGGAGGGAGATTAAACTTTGAGTTGTCAAGTGACAGCCAAGAAATCTTAAAGATTTAGAGAAGATCTGTATAGAAGAGAGGACCAAAATCCCTCCTGAGATGTGTGGAGACCTGATCACCAACTACAAGAAACGTCTGACCTCTGTGCTTCCCAACAAGGGTTTCTCCAGCAAGTACTAAGGCCTTGTACACACGACCGGGTTTCTTGGCAAAAACCAGCAAGAAAACTGCTTTTTGCCCAGATTCCCGTTAGTGTGTACGAGGCATTCAGGTTTCTCATCTGGAAATCTGGCCAGAATCTCGATGAGAAAAAAAGAGAACCTGCTCTCTTTTTTCTCGTCGAGATTCTTGTTCAGGAGCGATCCGGGATGAGGGGACGGCTGTTGGTTTTTGTCCGCCCCCTCCGGATCGCTTCCAGCCAATGCGCGCGCTCCCCCGTGTGTCACTTCCTCCTCCTGTGTAAACACAGGAAGGGGGAAGTGATGTAATCTCTCCTCTCAGCGGTATTTTCAACCGCCGCTGAGGAGAGATCACATCACACAGTGAGTCTGCACAACACTACACTGACACCAGTACACGCAGGCACATTAACCCCTTGCGATCACCCCCCCTCCCCCCCTGTCACAGTGTCACTGAATGCAGTGATCATATATGTACTTATCACTGCATTTAGTGTCAGTGTGACAGGCAGTTAGTGTTAGGTCCAGGGTAGCCCCCCGTACCCCCCTAATAAAGTTTTAATCCCTTGATCACCGCCCTAGTTAACCCTTTCATCCCCTATTGCCAGTGTCACTAAGCGATCATTTTTCTGATCGCTGTATTAGTGTCGCTGTTGCCGCGAGGTAGCTATTTTTTTTTATTGCGATTTTTTTTTACTAAAGACATGTGGCTGAATACATTTTGGCCTAAATGTTTGACTAAAATTTCGTTTATTTGATTTTTCTTATAACAAAAATTAAAAAATATTGTTTTTTTTTCAAAAATGTCGCTCTATTGTTGTATATAGCGCAAAAAATTAAAATCGCAGAGGCGATCAAATACCACCAAAAGAAAGCTCTATTTGTGGGAAGAAAAGGACGCAAATTTTGTTTGGGAGCCACGTCGCACGACCGCGCAATTGTCTGTTAAAGCGACGCAGTGCCGAATTGTAAAAACCCCTTGGGTCATTTAGCAGCATATTGGTCCGGTCCTTAAGGGGTTCATTTTTAACAGTTATATTGTGTTTTTTTCTGGATTTGTGGTTGATACACCAAAAGTATTGGGACACCTGCCTTTACACACCCATACACTTTAATGGCATCCCAGTCTTAGTCTGGAGGGTTCAATATTGAGTTGGCCCACCCTCTGCAGCTATACCTGCTTCAACTCTTCTGGGAAGGCTGTCCACAAGGTTTAGGAGTGTGTTTATGGGAATGTTTGACCATTCTTCCAGAAGCACATTTGTGAGGTCAGGCACTGATGTTGGAGAAGAAGGCCTGGCTCATAATCTCCACTCTAATTTATCCCAAAGGTGTTCTATTGGGTTGAGGTCAGGCCAGTCAAGTTCCTCCACCCCAAACTCACTCACCCAGGTCTTTATGGACCTTGCTTTGTGCACTGGTGCGTAGTCATGTTGGAACCAGGAGGAGTCATCCCCAAACTGTTCTCACAAAGCTGGGACTGTGAAATTGTACATAATGTCTTGGAATACTGACACCTTAAGGCCCCGTACACGACCGAGCTTCTCGGCAGAATCCAGCGAGAAGCTTGCTGGGAGACATATTCTGCCGAGCAAATCGGTCGTGTGTACACTTTCGGCAAGCGTACCGTCGGGAAGCTCGTCGAGCCAAAATAGAGAGCACGCTCTCTTTTTCCTTGTTGTTCAATGAGGAAATTTGGCTCGACAACCTTTTCGACCGCTCATCGGGAACCTCGTCGGGCGGAACGATGGGTTTAACCCGACGAGGTTCTCGGACGTGTGTACGCGGCCTAAGAGTTCCCTTCACTGGAACTAAGGGGCCAAGCCCAACCCTTGAAAAACAACCCCACACCATAATCCCCCCTCCACCAAATGATTTAGACCAGTGTATAGAGCCAGGTCCATAAAGACATGGATGAGCATGTTTAGGGAGGAGGAACTTGACTGGCCTGCACATAGTCCTGACCTCAACCTGATTAATCACCTTTGGGATGAATTAGAGCGGAGACAGCACTGGATGGGATTTAAACCAAGGACTCCAGTGCTACAAGGTAGAAGTCTAATCACAAAGCCTCTGTGCTGCGCATAAGTGTGTCATGGTTGCCACCATGTCCGTCTCCCTTTTGAGCCGTGTGGAGCCCTTGTCACGCAGGAAATGGTTATAAAGGCAGGAAATTGTGGCCACTTAGATAATAATAAATTCACCAACAAAACTGGATTGCTGATATTTGATTCCGAGGAACCCAACGCCAACTTAAACAGCAGCAGAGGATGTTATGAGCTCTGGAGGAACTGCGATCTTGCTGGAAGGAAGACGGAGGGGCTGAGAACATTTACTGTTTTCCTACATCTCCCAGAGGAGACGGTGTTATCGAGAATTTCCCAGGAAAAGACAGGAGTTATATGTACCGACTCCGCTCTCTTCTCAGCCCATTTCATATTTGAGGCGGAGGGCCGGCTGCTAAGTAAAACACAACCTTTGTGATGGCTCGGCAGCTTAAAGGGTTAGTTCACCTTTACCAAAAAAAACTGTCCATGCAGGTAAGGGGTGTCTGTAGACAGGGCCGGTGCTAGACTATTTTGTGCCCTAGGCAAGACCAAAATTTTAAAAGCAGAAAACTAATAAAACTTTTTATGTCTTTTTAGGCCGATATGAATTCTACATATTTTTGGTAAAAAAAAAAAAAAATCACAATTAGCGTATATTGATTGGTTTTCTGCAAAAATTATAGCGTCTACAAAATAGGGGATAGATTTATAGCATTTTTCTAAAAAAAAAAAGGTTTTACTAGTAATGGCGGCGATCAGCGACTTTTATCGCGACTGCGACATTATGGCGGACACATCTGACACTTTTGACGCCATTTTGGGACCATTGTCATTTATACAGCAATCAGTGCTATAAAAATGCACTGATTACTGTGTAAATGACAATGGCAGTGAAGGGGATAACCAGTAGGGTTGCTGAATAGGTTAAGTGTGTCCTAGGGAGTGATCCTAACTGTGGGGGGAATGGGCTACGCGTGACATGACACCGATCACCGTTCACGTGATCTTGAGTCCGCGGGACCTGCGGTCACATTTACAGAGCTCTCTGTGCGCCTGCGTGCCAACAATGTCGCTTCTTAAAGGGGACGTACCTGTACATGTATATAGTCATGCGCTGGTCTGCAAATGGTTAAAAATTAAATAAAAAAAATATATAATAAGTCCAAAAACAGATGAAAATATAAAGTCTTGTTTTAAAATAAATAAATAATAACAAACATGTTATACTTAACTCCTCTGTGCAGTTGGTTTTGCACAGAGCAGCCCCGATCCTCCTCTTCTTGGGTCCCTCTTTGGCTCTCCTGGCCCCTCCCTCCTGTCAGGTGCAAGCAGCTTGCTATGGGGGCGGGCACCAAAGCCAAGCTGTAGCTCCGTGTGTCCATTCAGACACAGGGCTGCCATTCGGACCCCCCCTCTCACTCTCTCTCCTGATTGGCTAACTGACTTTTATTGACAGCTTGCAGAGCCAATGCCCCGCCCCCCTCCCGTCCCGCTTATCATTTTGCAGCAGGATAGAGAAGAGATGACACTTTCATTACCACAACCCCCCAACTTTTTATCTTGTGGCAGGAGAGAGGAGGCCCCCCCCCTGTTCTCTGCTCCAGGGGGGCCCTGCCTAAAGCTGTGTAAGGGGCCCCAAAATTTGTGATGGCTGCCCTGCCTGGGCTTACTAAGCTCTGGAGCAATTGCACCTCCAGAGAGCAACTGCTCTTTGTGAAGTGCACAGCCTATTTGCCTTTAGTAAATCAACCACTTTTATCTCATTTACCACACTCTGGAGCAAATGCACTTGCAGAGTGCAATTGCACGTTGTAAAGTGCAATGTCTATTCACCTTTAGTAAATCAACCCCTCTACTCCATCTCATAATAGGAAGACATAAAGGCAGAGTACAGGGAGTTGTTGCGGAGTCGCTGTGCGTCAGTAAATGTCCTGCAATAAAACAGAAATAGGAGGCAGCAATGATCTCACACCCTTCGCATGCCTCTCTGGCAGAGATAAATGGAGCGTATTTACATCAAAGTCTGTATTCAGCAGGAATGTACAGACCTCTCCGCTCACAGATGAGCCAGTCAGCAGTTTTCCCGGATGGGTGGCGAGGGACGGTACGGAGAGTCCAGGGTGAGGAAACCTGCGCTCAGCCATGGTCACGGGAGGTTCCCGGCCGTCAGGGCACACATTGTGATTAAACCTGAGGATAATGATAAGAAGAGATTGGTGGAATCTCCCGGTGGTGAAACAATGGGGTAATCGTACCATGAAAGGATGTGACACAATACTGAGGTCGGTATACAGGGGTGAGCCACCCAGGACCAGAATTCATCATTCAGCGCCCCACCCGGCCACAATACCAGCAGGGGGGCTGGGTGACTTGTACAGGGGGGCTGCACACCTTTAGGAGATACCCTCTGGATCAGACACCTGGAACAAGCTCTGATCTGCATACTTGTTTTGGGTTAGTAAAGCTAAAAGCAGTATTAAACTCAAAAGCAAACATTTACAGTTGCAATAAAAAGTATGTGAACCCTTTTGGAATGATATGGATTTCTGCACAAATTGGTCATAAAATGTGATCTGATCTTCATCTAAGTCACAACAATAGACAATCACAGTCTGCTTAAATGAATAACACACAAAGAATTAAATGTTACCATGTTTTTATTGAACACACCATCTAAACAATTACAGTGCCGGTGGAAAAAGTATGTGAACCCCTAGACTACTGACATCTCCAAGAGCTAATTGGAGTGAGGTGTCAGCCAACTGGAGTCCAAACAATGAGATGAGATAGTTACATAGTTATATAGTTAGTCAGGTTGAAAAAAGACAGTTCAACCATAAAAAAAATAAACAAACAAAATAAAAAAACACAGTACATCACATATACCCAACTCCATATCCACAGTTGATCCAGAGGAAGGCAAAAAACCTACAGCAGGGGAAAAAAATTCCTTCCTGATCCCCTGAGAGGCATTTACCCTGGATCAACTTACCTACACATCTTAGTACTTAGTTATATTCTGTACATTTAGGAAAGAATCCAGGCCTTTCTTAAAGCAATCTACTGATCTGGCCAGAACCACCTCCGGAGGGAGTCTGTTCCACATTTTTACAGCTCTTACTGTGAAGAAACCTTTCTGTATTTGGAGGTGAAATCTCTTTTCCTCTAGACGTAAATAAAGTCCCCTTGTCCTCAGTGTTGACCGTAAAGTGAATAACTCAACACCAAGTTCACTATATGGACCTCTTTAATGTTTGTACATGTTGATCATATCCCCCCTTATTCTCCTCTTTTCAAGAGTGAATACATTTAGTTGCCTCTTATCAATTTGGTTGCCCTTCTTTGCACTTTCTCCAGTTCTCCGATATCCTGGGATGGGAGGGTGTTGCAGCTGCCATGCCCTATAAAAAACACACACCAGTTCTGGGTTTGCTTTTCACAAGAAGCATTGCCTGATGTTTGTGATGCCTCGCACAAAAGAGCTCTCAGAAGACCTACGATTAAAAATTGTTGACTTGCAGGGTAAGCATAGTAGCAAGCTGGAAAGGGTTATAAAAGTATCTCCAAAAGCCTTGCTGTTCATCAGTCCATGTTAAGACAAATTGTCTATAAATGAAGAAAGTTCAGCACTGCTACTACACTCCCTATGAGTGGCCGTCCTGTAAAGATGACTTCAAGAGCACAGCACAGACTGCTCAATGAGGTGAAGAAGAATCCTAGAGTGTCAGCTAAAGACTTACAAAAGTCTCTGGCATAAGCCAACACTAAACAAGAATGGATTTCATGGGAGGATACCACTGCTGTCAGTTTGCACAAGACCACCTGGATGTTCCACAGCAGTACTGGCAAAATATTCTGTGGATAGATGAAACCAAAGTTGAGTTGTTTGGAAGAAACACACAACACTATGCGTGGAGAAAAAGAGGCACAGCACACCAACATCAAAACCTCATCCCAGCTGTGAAGTATGGTGGTGGGGGGCATCATGGTTTGGGGCTGCTTTGCTGCATCAGGGCCTGGACTGATTGCTATCATCAAAGGAAAAATGAATTCCCAAGTTTATCAAGACATTTTGCAGGAGAACTTAAAGCCATCTGTCCACCAGCTGAAGCTCAACAGAAGATGGGTGTTGTAACGGGACAAGAATTACTCCTGACCGGTCTGCACGTCTGATCTGCAACTACAGGAAACGTTTGGATGAAGTTACTGCTGCCAAAGGAGGTTCAACCAGTTATTAAATGCAAGGGTTCACATACTTTTTCCACCTGCACTGTGAGGGCCAGATTCAGAAAGGAATTACGCCGGTGTATCTACAGATACACCGGCGTAATTCGAATTTCCCGCCAGCGTATCATTGTTTTCTATTCAGAAAACATGATATGCCAGATTTACGCTAAGATCCAACTGGTGTAATAGTCTTACACCGTCGGATCTTAAATGTAATGTTCAGCCGGCCGCTAGATGGCGTTTACGTTGTTTCTTGCGTAAAATATGCAAATGAGCTATTTACGCCGATTCAGAAATGTACTTGCGGCGGCGCGTCGTATTTGGCATCGTTTGCGTAAGCGGTCGAGCGGCGTAAGGTTACCCCTGCTATAGCAGGCTCAGCCAATGTTAAGTATGGACGTCGGGACCGTGTCGAATGGAACATCGGTTACGTCGTTTGCGTAAATCGTTCGGGAATGGGGCTCGACGTTAGTTAAGTTCACGCCGTTTACATTGAGAAAAAGCGTCATGATTTCGCGCATGCGCACTGGGAACGTCCACGGACGGCGCATGCTCCGTCCAAAAAAAACGTCACTTACGTGGGGTCATGATTCATTTACAAGAATCACGCCCCCATCTTACAAATTTGAATTGCGCGGCCTTCCGCCGCCACAGATACACTACGCCGCCGTAACTTTCGGCATAAATAGTTTCTGAATAAGGAACCTACCACTGAAAGTTACGGCGCCGTAGTGTATCTGAGATACTCTACGCCTGCCTATAGATAGGCAGAGCTTTCTGAATCTGGCCCTGAATGTTTACATGGTGTGTTCAATAAAAACATGGTAACATTTAATTCTTTGTGTGTTATTAGTTTAAGCAGACTGTGATTGTCTATTGTCGTGAGCAATTTTGCAGAGATCCATATCATTCCAAAAGGGTTCACATACTTTTTATTGCAACTGTATTATATTGCGGCTTATAATAGGCAAAATAATAATAATAAAGGTGACAAAGTCATTTCTAGAGAGCAATCCAAAAAAACATAGCCCTCATTCTCTGCATTCTGTACAGGAGGAGGGCGCTCCATTTTATGCCCTTTTGTACAGGAGGAGGGCGCTCCGTTATTTGTCCTTCTGTACAGATGGAGGGCGCTCCATTCTATGCCTTTCTGAATAAGAAGAGGGCGCTCCTCCATTCTATGCCCTTCTGTACAGGAGGAGGGCGCTCCATTCTATACACTTTTGTACAGGTGGAGGGCGCTCCATTCTAAGCCCTTCTGTAGAGGATTAGGGCACTCCATTATTTTTCCTTCTGTATATATGGATTCAGTTGTAATGCTGCTCTATTCTATGCATCTATGTACAGGAGGAGGGAGCTCCATTTTCTATCCTATGAAGAAGGGGGGGGGGGGCACTGCATTATTTGTACAGGAGAATGGTGCTCCACTTTCTGCTCCTCTGTATAGAAGGGTGCTCTGTCCCATTGTACAAGGAAAGGGCCATCCATTCTCCATCCACATGTACAGGACGAGGGCACTTCACTATCAACCCCACTGTACAAGTGGAGGGCGCTTCAGTCTCTGTCCCTTTGTACAGAAGTTGGGTGCTACACTCTCTGCCCCTTTATATGAAAATTATGTCCCATTCTCTTCTTCGTTGTACAGAAGGGTGCTCCATTATTTTGCTCCTCTGTAGAGAAGGGTAGTCCATTCTTTTCTCCTCTGTACAGGAGAATGGTGATCTATTCTCTATCCCTCTATTCAGGAGGAGGGTGCTTCAATTGTGTTCTTTTGTACTGTAGGACGGCAATCCATGCTCTGCCTATACTCTTTACAGGAGGATTTGTTGCCCCTCTGTACTGGGGAAGGGTACTTTATTCTCTGCACCTCTGTACAGGAAGGTGCTCAATTTTTTGCCCCTCTGTATGGGGGAAGGGTACTTATTCACTGCACCTCTGTACAGCAAGGTGCTCCATTTTTTGCCTCTCTGTACATTTTTTGCCCCTCATTGTGTCTTACCCATTTCTCCTGTACAGGGGAAGGGTACTCCATTCTCTGCACCTCTGTACAGGAATGTACTCAATGTTTTCCCCTTTTTGCTGGAGGAGGACAATCCATGCTCTGCCACACTATACAGGAGGATTTGTTACCTCTCTGTACATGAAAGGGGTACTCTATTTTCTGCGCCTTTGTGCAGGAGGAGGGCACTAAATAATTTTCCCCTTTATAGAGGAGAAGAGCACCTCATTCTCCATTCCATTGTACGGAAGGAGGGAGCTCCATTCTCTACCCCTCAGTTTTCCCCATTTTTTGCACCTTTGTACTCGAGGAGGGCACTCCATCTGCCTCTTGTACAGAAGAGTGCTTCATTTGTTGCCCCTCTGTACATGGGAGGGGGACTTCAATTTCTGCCCCTTGTACAGAAGAATGCTCCATGTGTTGCCCCTCTCTACAGGAAGGTGCTCCGTTCTTTGCTCCTCTGTAGAGAAAGGTGCTCCATTCTTTGCCCCTCTGTATAGGAAGGTGCTCCATTCTCTGCCCCTCTGTACAGGGGAAGGGTACTCCATTTTCTACCCCACTGTATAGGAGGAGGACACTCAGCTGTCTTCCTCTCTATACAGATTAAGGGCACTTCATTCCCCCCCCCCCCCCCCATGCAGGAGGAGGGCGCTCCATTCTCTATCTCTTTTCTCTATTCAGGAGGAGGGTGCTCCATTTTTTGCACCTTTGTACTGGAGGAGGGCACTCCATATTCCACTTCTCTCTATAGGAGTAAGGTGCTCCATTCACTGCCCCTCTGTGTAGGAGAAGGACACTTATTTATTTTCCTCTCTATACAGCAGAAGGGAACTTCGTTCTCTGCTCCACTGTGTACAATAGAAGGGAATTTAAATCTCTCTCCTTCAATTCTGGAAGAGGGTGGCCTTTTGTACAGGAGGAAGCCATGCTTTGTCCTCTATAAGGAAAGAGGAGTTTTATTCCTTGCTCCTCTGTACAGGAGAAGGGCGCTCCATTCTTTGAACCTCAATGCTCTGTTTTTCCTGTAGGCTCTCTGGGTGTTTATTCTTTGGGTATAAAATGTGTAGCCAGGGGAAGAGGCAAGAAGAGCAGATCAGATAACGTTCAGATAATGGACATTGACAGTTACCAGGTACTTTGGTCTGGAGGGGGCCACAGATGTGCACTCTGCTAAACCAACCACAATGTACAATACTTGCAGTATATAACACTATATACATTGTACTGTGTGATATAATGCACAATACACACCATAGACACCAGGCTGAGGAATATCACAGCAAATATCACAGCAAATAACTATTTTGCATTGCACTGTAGGCAGTTCAGGTAAAACACACACAATGAGATACGATTAAAAAACATAATCATTCCTTTTTACTTTCCAACATTCCACATATTTAATGTTTTGCATCTAATTGCGATAAAAAGGAAGATATAACTTCATTTAGAGTCGTGGTCTTAGTTTATCTGAACAGCAATAGAGTTTGGGATTTCTCCCTTTACCGATTCTTTATTAATAATAAAATTAATAATTGCATTCCAGTAAACTGTGTGTGGAAATGCGCGCTCTCCCCCGCACAGCGTCTCTGCACATTGTACTCAGCAGGTCTGACACAGAATCTGATATATGAGAAATATTTCTTTGGACAGGTTTTATAGGAATGCTTTATAGGCAATTAGGAGATGAGAAGCAATCATTTCCAGATGGAGAATTTATTTATGGGGTGCAGAGAGTATAGATGGCGAACTGGAGATATATACCCTGGAATGTACACGACCCATCCTGAGCCCTTTGGTCTTATCACTCTGGAGCATCGCTCAGCGAGGTGCCGTGTAGTGGGGTGATGATCAGATGGAATAAATGATGATATGGTATAAGATTATATAGTTCTCAGACATCCAGGTCTACATAATGATGAAACCTCCTATAACTTTCTCAACCGTTTAACCTTGAAATAATTTTCAGGTCTTGAGGAACCCCCTGCTTAAACCAATCCATTGGAGGTCATTGGGAAGAAGGTCCCTTACTTTGGTGGCCAGTGGTAAAAATGCCCCTTTACATTGGTGGCTAGAGGGAATGATGTACCTTTACATTGGTGATTAGTAGGAAGCAGGGCCGACCTTTGGGGTGTGCAAGCTGTGCGGCCGCACAGGGCGCCATGGGCAACAGGGGCGCCGTGCGGCCATCACAGGTCGCAGAATGTGAGTCGCAGTCAGTTACTAACATGATCATCACAGGAGTCCAACTCCTACGAGTCACAGCAGCAGGCCGGGGACTGGGTGAAGAGCAACGCATCGGCTGCGGCACCGACAGGCACACTGCACATGCGCCGCCGCTGTTTGCACATGCACTTTAATTAACTGTTATTAAAACAAATTATTTGTTACAAATATTTTTTTCCTCTTCGTGTATGTTTAGGTGACCAGGGGGGCGAGGCGTAAAGATGGGGGGGCGCCACAGGATTAGCTTGCACAGGGCGCCTGAACACCTAAGGCTGGCCCTGGTAGGAAGAATTCTCCTTAAATTGGTGGTCAGTAGGAAGAATGCTCCTTACATTGGTATTCAGTGGGAAGAATGCCCCTTACATTGTTGGCCAGAGGTACAAATACATTACCTATTTACATAGGTGGCCAGTGGCAAGAATGTCCCTTACATTAGTGGTCAGTACAAGAAAAATGCCCCTTACATTGCTGGTCAGTGGGAAGTTTGAGCCTTACACTGGTAGTCTGTGGAAAGAATGTTCCTTAAATTGGTGGCCAGTAGGAAGAATGCACCCTACATTGGCAGCAAATGGGAAGACTGAACCTTATATTAGTGGCCAGTTGGGAAAAATGCACCTTACAATGGTGGCCAGTGGGAAGATTGAATCTTACAATGGTGGCCAGTGGGAAGAATGTTCCCTACATTAGTGACCAGTGGGAAAATGCTTCTTTACATTGGTGGCCAATGGGAAGAATGTTCCCTACATTAGTGACCAGTGGGAAAATGCTTCTTTACATTGGTGGCCAATGGGAAGAATGTTCCCTACATTAGTGACCAGTGGGAAAATGCTCCTATACATTGGTGGCCAGATGTAAGAATGCTGCTTACATTGGTGGCCAATGGGAAGAATGTTCCCTACATTAGTGGCCAGTGGGAAAATGCTCTTTTACATTGGTGGCCAGTTGGAAGAATGCTTCTTAATGCACCCCTTTTGCAAAAATGCCCTTTACGGTAATGGTCAGAATGCTTCCCCTACAGACAGCTAAACAAATTATTGGTGTCATGCAGCTGGCTCTGGCAAGTGACACTGGTTCCAGAACAATCCAGGCACCATCAAATGCAAGGGCAATTAGCCACAAATTAAGGAACCCCCAGCATCCCATGGAGGAACCCTAGGATTTCATAGAACCCTGACTGAGAACTGCATAATACAAATGATACAGATGGCAGCTGCCACTTGCCCATAGAGTCCAATATGTCCTACCAGTGCCAGATAGTAATAGATATCAACCCTGGACCACTACGCTTTACTTGTCATCAATTTTCTCAGGCTATCATGCTAGCATTGCTCCACCCTTGCTTTACATAATCTACTATGTGCTTGATACTAAGGGGCACAAAGTGTGCCAAGATCCCCCACACCATTACACCACCAACAGAATGACCTGTTGATACAAGCCAGGATGGATCCATGCTTTCATGTTGTTTACACTAAATTGTGACAACACTATCTGAATGTCGCAGCTGAAATCGAGACTCATCAGACCACACACCGTTTTTTTAGTCTTCTATTGTCCAATTTTGGTGAGCCTGTCTGAATTCAGGTGACAGAGTAGGTGGATTGGTGGGGTAAGGGAAGGAAAATGGAGTAGGTAGAGGTACAATTGGATAGATATCTGTACAGTAGAGGATAAAAAGGTTTGGCTGGGTAGGTAGAGATTTGGCCAGGTAGGTGGAGGAGTGGTGGAGCAGATGAAGGGGTGGTGGAAGAGGAATAATGAGGTAAGCGGAAAAGTGGTGGAGTAAGTTGAGGGGTAATGGGGTAGGTAGAGAATTGCTGGGGTAGGAAAAAAGCAGTAGGGTGGGAGGAAGAGTTGCAGGGTAGGCGTGGTGAAGTAGGTGAAAAAAAGAGGAGGGGTAGGTGGAAGGGTAGTGGAGGAGATGGAGGGTTTGTAGGGGAGGTGAAGGAGTAGTGGGGGGAGTGGTGAAGTAGAGGAGAGGAGTGACAGGGTAGGTGGAAGAGTGGTAGGGTAGGTAGAGGAGGGGTGATGTTGCTAGGTAAAGGGGGTAGGTAAGAGAGTAGTGGGGAAGGTAGAGGGATGGCAGGGTAGGTGTAGGAGTGGAGGGGTAGGTAATGGGATGGCAGATTAGAAAGAGAAGTGGTGGACAGAGGGAGGAGTGATGGAATAGATAGAGGAGTGGCAGGGTAGATGAAGGGGTGGTGGAATAGGTATCAGTACAGTGCAGTATTAACAGTTACAGTGGGGTAAGTAGAGGGATGGGAAGGTAGGTGGGGGGGTGGTGGCGTAAGTGAAGGGATGGGAAGGTAGGTAGAGGAGTAATGGGGTACTGCAGAGGTGTGGTGGGTGGGTGGAGAGGTTCTGGGGAGTTGAAGGATTGTTGGATAATGTAAAGGAGTGGTGGTGTAGGTGGAGAAATGGTGGGGTAGATGAAGATGGTTGAAGATTGGTGGAGTAGGTGGAAGGGTAGTGGGTGATGGGATATGAAAAGTCAAGATGGGGGAGTTGGAGGGGTGTTCAAGTAGGTGGGGGGGTTAAAGGACTGGTGAAGGCCTGGGTAGGGTAGGTGGTGGGCTGGTGAAGTGGGTTGAGGAGTGGTTGGATAGGTGCAGGGGTAGTGGGGTAGATAGGGGTGTTGGAGTAGCTGTGGGTAGTGGGGAAAAGTGGAAGAGTGCTGGGATGTATAGTGGAATGGTGGGGTAGGTGGAAGGATGGCAAAATGAGTAAAGGGAGGGGGGGTGGGGTAGGTAAAATAGTGGTCATATAGATGGATGAATGTTGAGAGAGGTAGAAGAGTGGCAGTGTAGGTGGAGTAGGTAGAGAAGTGGGGAGGAAAGCTGGGTAGGTAGATGAGTTGTGGAGTAGGCAGAGCGGTGGTGGTGGAGGTTGAGGATTGGTATGCTAGGTACAGGAGTTATTGGGAAGGTGGCACTAAGGTAGGATATGGTGGAAGTATGGGGTAAGAGAAGGAACCTTGGGGTAGATAAAGGTATACCAAAGCATTTAGGTATGGTGGGGTAGGTTGAGGTATGGCAGGGTACGTGGAAAGCCAGTTTGGTATTTAAAAGTACAGATGGGTCAATAAAAAAGTGGTGGGATGGGCAGAGGTTTGATAAAGTACGTGGAAGTTTGGTGAGGTTAGTGGCGGTACATTGGGGTAGATATGAGGTTTAGCAGGGTAGGTAAAGAAGCGGTAGACTAGGTGGGGGTTCGGTGGAATATAGTAGAGGTATGGTAGAGTAGGCGGAGGTACAATGGGGTAGGTGAAAGTCAGATAGGGTTGGCTGAGGTACAGTCTGGTAGGTAGAGGTTAAGTAAGGTAGGTCAACATTTGGTAGAATATAGTACCCCAACAGGGAAACTCCCCTGTTGCCTTGATCCTCCACTGCAGGTCATAGGTCGTCAATGTACTGCATTGTCCTGTCTCTGAGTTGGGTGGATCCTGTACCAGGAGGTGTCACTTTATACATCCTGACAAATTCTGATGGGGTAGGTGGAGGTATTACAGGGCAGGTGAACAAGTGGTGTAAAGATAATTTAACTGTACAAAGTAAAAGGTGGAGGGATGGCAGAATATAGTAGAGGTATGCTGGAGTAAGTAGAACTACAGTGGGGTAGGTGGAGGTACGGCAGGGTCATTAGATTCATGGCCAGGTAGGTGAAGGGATGGTTGGGTGGGTAAAGCAGTGGTGTAGAACGTTAAGGTAATATGGGATATAATGGAGGTGTAAATGGAGGTATGAGTGAGTTAAGTAGAGGTTTTGTGGGGGTACAGTGGTATATAGTTGGGGTAGGTGGGGTAATTAGATCTATGGTCAGGTGGAGGAGGGATGCCATAGACTGGAGTACAGGATAGTAGAAGGTTCAGGATTTGTTTTTGCTGGATGTAGATTGGCAGCCGCTCAGGATTCAGAGATGCTGATAAAGACTAATTGGCCACACACTAAGATCCACAGGTGAAATATCTGACCCCATCCAGCCGCCTCCTGACACATGGTGGGGCCACAAACTACACAGAAGGGAACATTCCTAAATCCTTTCAAGAGAACCTGTCATTAACCAGCCAGTGCAATTTACCATTTCCTCTCTGCTCAGTTACATTGCTGGTTCTGGGGTGGTAATGGGAAGGTGGGGGCACTTGTTCATCCGCTCCACCCTGGTACCCTACCGGATGGTGTGTGCTCCACAGTGGTTTGGTACTCACAGGTTCTCTTGAGGCACCTGAGTTGCGTTTGCACTGTTCATACTCCATGTGTCTCATTTGGTCATATTTGACCACGATGTCCAAGCCCACTATGGCCCTATCTCAAGAATCAGGGGGTTAGTCCACGTAATGAGCAGATAGGTCTGCCTGGGCCCCCAAATTGTCCAACAAGCTGGGAAGTCTCTGCAATAGGCTTCCAATATCCTGAGATATATGGCAGGGGAACGCGATGGGGGAAACTCAAGGCTTCTTCCTCTGTTCGCAGCATATCGTCCTCCCGTATCGTAGAGAGAAATCCATAATTCACGTAAATCAGGGAAATTAATCTTATGACTATTTTCGCCAACATTCCAGGGACATGATCCGGTCAGGTCTCAGATTTCCACATGAGATTACTCGCCGGTCAGCGCTCCGTCTACACGTTGTTTATTTCCCCCGTAAACACGCGACGCAGACTGAGGACTTTGTTATGATAAACGAAGAGGGGGCTTAGCTAAAATTAATCTCCGCCAATGTTGGACGGAAAATCAGGAATAATAACAAATACTATGTTCCCCCATCAGCTCCTCCCAAGACTTCCGGAAACCAACAATAGTTGTCATCCAAATGTCATAATTCCAGAATGGCGGCTGGAATGACTTCATAGGATGGAGATGAGGCCCCTTCTGATCAATGAGTAAGTACTATAAGCATGGCAGCAACAGAGTCTGTGTGTGGTTTGGGTATTGGTGGAACCACGTGGCTGGGTGATGGGCCTAGTGTTAGGAGTACGAAACACCAGCCATAATCCATGGCAGTAATGTAACATTGTGATGGGGGGGGGGGCTCTCTAATGATGAGTCACTGATGGCTGCTTCCTGTATGCAATTATTGATATGCATCATTGATAACTCCATACAAGCTCAGTAATGTGTAAGTGTAACCCTTTCAGGTATCTAAAACTATCCCAGTACTGCCCCTGACAATGCTTTCATCTGCTTTTTTCTCCAGAAGGAAGGAGCCATCTTTGTTCCATCATTATTCCGGGGGCATCCATAAATAGTCTGCACCCAGGATAAATTCAAAAAACAGTCTTCCTTTTATTGAATTACATTAATTACAATTGTAAAAACTACCAACGTGTTTCGGCCGTCAAGCCTTAGTCATTGACGGCCGAAACGCGTTGGTTGCTTTTACAGCATAATTCAATAAAAGGAAGACCGCTTTTTACATTTATCCTGGGTGCCGACTATTTATTTTCTGGATTATGCATTGTAGAGGCATCGGAAACTCCAGCTTCTGGGTTGGAGTTGTAGATTTAAAAGGTGGTAGCGCTGTTTCACCTATTTCCATGCATGGACATTGTCTTCTCCTGGGACTAATATGTGAGCTCAGAGTAAATCTTGGTGCCAATATGTGCCAATATGTCTATGCATAAAAGCTGTGGTATTTTCATCAATGGAGGCCACATTATGGTTATTCGTGGAGGCTGTTACTTTCATCCATTGAGTTGTTTGCATCTATGCAGGATGCATTATATCCATGCATGGAGGCTGACTTGCGTCCAGTCATGGCAACTGACTTATATTGATCTATGGATGACAAGTGACATTCAGGGAGGCTACCCTATATCCATCCATGAAGGCTACCTTATATCCATCCATTGGAGGCTACTTTATATCCATCGATTGGAGGCTTCCTTATATCCATCAATGAAAGCTGCCTTGTGTCCATCCATGGAGGCTACCTTATATCGATCCATGGAGGCTACTGTATATCGATCCATGGAGGCTACCTCATATCGATCCATGGAGGCTTCCTTATAGCCATCCATGGAGGCTTCCTTATATCCATCCATGGAGGCTACCTTATCCCTCCATTGGAGGCTTCCTTATCTCCATCAATGAAAGCTGCCTTGTGTCCATCCATGGAGGCTACCTTATATCGACCTTATATCGATCCATGGAGGCTACTGTATATTGATCCATGGAGGCTACCTCATATCGATCCATGTAGGCTTTCTTATAGCCATCCATGGAGGTTACCTTATATCCATCCATGGAGGCTACCGTATATCGATCATTGGAGGCTACCTCATATTGATCTATGGAGACTTCCTTATAGCCATCCATGGAGGCTACCTCATGTCGATCCATGGAGGCTTCCTTATAGCCATCCATGGAGGCTTCCTTATATCCATCCATGGAGGCTGCCTTGTATCCATCCATGGAGGCTTCCTTATATCCATCCATGGAGGCTGCCTTGTATCCATCCATGGAGGCTACCTTATATCCATCCATGGAGGCTACCGTATATCGATCCATGGAGGCTACCTTATAGCCATCCATGGAGGCTTTGTTATATCCACCCATGGAGGCTGCCTTGTATCCATCCATGGAGGCTACCTTATATCCATCCATGGAGGCTACCTTATATCCATCCATGGAGGCTACCGTATATCGATCCATGGAGGCTACCTTATATCCATCCATGGGGGCTGACTTGTATCCATCCATGGAGGCTACCATTTATCCATCATGGACACTGCCTTGTAAACATTCATGTTGTTTTGGAGGTTATTTTATTTGTATATATGGAGGTCAATTTATGTCCATCCATCCATAGATGTTTCACTATATTCGTCCATGTAAGCCACACAATATGTCCATCCATGGGGGCTGCATTATATCCATTAAGAGAGGTCGCCTTATGACACAGAATATCTTTATATTATTATTATATGGCGAGACTACGTCACCTGCCTTCAGATGCGGATTGTTACTGGCATGCCCACCAGCTCACCCACTGGCCTACCCGCCTGCTCACCCACTGGCCCACTCACTGGCCCGCCCGCTCGCTCATCCACTGGCCCACTCACTGGCCTACCTGCACGCTCACCCACTGGCGCACTCACTGGTTTGCCCACCCGCTCATCCACTGGCCCGCTCCCTCACTATTTTCACGGGAGGAGAAATTGCCCCATTGCCCCCCTTGGATCTGCCCTTGGTGGAGCAGAGTGTTCCTGGCTTCCCTACCTCAAGGACCGATGCTCATTATTAAAATGTATGTCAGTCTAAAAAAATGTTTTTGTTTAGGGTGGATTTGGGGAAGGATCAGGACCCCTGTCAGGTTTTTACAGCTGTCTGGGGCTTGGTTAGGCACTCTGGTGGACCTTTGTTCCTTACACAGGGCAGAATCTGTATATTGTGTCTTCTGGCCACAGTTCACAAAGCTTAAGGACCTGATTGTAGTCATTGCTGAGCTCAGGCATGATGACCTCAAAGCATGAGCCATCATATACAGTAGAGATAAGAGGCGGAGTTCCTAATTTGTCATATTTTATTAGTCGACAGCAGACATGGCGGACGCCTTGTGCTGCATCACAATGGCACTCACGTTGGGTGGGAACAGTATTTCTATATCCATTTATTAAAGCAGATGGCGCAATATGGTCACTGAGCTCATTAATCTGGGGGAACCTGGCCAGCTTGGGTCAGAGGCCTCCTTTAAAGGACAACACAAACTCATAGTATGTGAGGGTGTAGGATATCTCCTGCCTATCCCTCCATCACTCAGTATGTGTGCTGCTTATAATTAAAAAGTGGAGTGTTCAGTTGCCGCTGCTGTATTCATATAATGGTGGAGAGGATGACCCCCTTCAGATCCTGGCAGTGTTTGTGGAATTTGGAGTCCACGCCCCCCTCCTATATATATACAGAGGATGAGAGTCTGCTGACTCCACTTCCAGCTCTGCCTCCTCCGAGAACGATGAGTTCCAGCTCTGTCCTCCTCTGGCTCATCCTCATCCTCATCCCTGTGCTCATCTGGGCTGCCTTCCTACGGAGGAACAGGTGAGTGCTGATCACCTACCTGGGAAGGGACTGTGTGAAGGTGAGTGCTGATCACCTACCTGGGGGGGGGGGCTGTGTGAAGGTGAGTGCTGATCACCTACCTGGAGGGGGGGCTGTGTGAAGGTGAGTGCTGATCACCTACCTGGGGGTGGATTGTGTGAAGGTGAGTGCTGATCACCTACCTGGAGGGGACTGTGTGAAGGTGAGTGCTGATCACCTACCTGGGGGTGGATTGTGTGAAGGTGAGTGCTGATCACCTACCTGGGGGGACTGTGTGAAGGTGAGTGCTGTTCTCTTCCCCGGGGTGGCTTTGTGTGGGAACAGCAGATAACTTCCCTAGAAGGACATTGTAAAAAGCGCAGATACCTGTAGAGACTTAGTACAGGTAAGGAGTATGGAAAACTTACCTGAAGAGACTGTGTGGACTGAGGACAACCTACCTGGAATTGTGTAAAAAGGTTGCAGATAAGTAGGATGAGCCGGTGAGTGCTGATAACCTGCTTGAAGGGACTGTGTATAGACTACAGATTAATTACCTTGAGGGACTATGTGCAAAGAGTGTTGATAACTTACCTGGAGGGACTGTGTGTGTGTACTACCAATAACTTACCTAGAGCGACTGTACGCAAAGAGTATGTATAACTTACCTACAGTGGCTACATGCAAAGGGAGGAGAAAACTTACCTAGAGGGGCTGCATGCAAAGAGTGGGGATAACTTACCTAGAGGCACTGCACGCAAAGGGTGGGGATTACTTACCTAGAGGGGCTGCATGCAAAGGGTGTGGATAACTTACCTAGAAGGGCTGAACACAAAGGGTGCGGATAACTTACCCAGAGGGGCTGCATGCAAAGAGTGGGGATAACTTACCTAGAAGGGCTGAACACAAAGGGTGCGGATAACTTACCCAGAGGGGCTGCATGCAAAGAGTGGGGATAACTTACCTAGAAGGGCTGAACACAAAGGGTGCGGATAACTTACCCAGAGGGGCTGCATGCAAAGGGTGGGGATAACTTACCTAGAAGGACTGCACACAAAGGGTGAGGATAACTTCCCTAGAGGCACTGCATGCAAAGAGTTGTGGATAACTTACCTAGAGGTGCTGCACGCAAAGAGTGGGGATAACTTACCTAGAAGCACTGCATGCAAAGAGTTGTGGATAACTTACCTAGAGGTGCTGCATGCAAAGGGTGAGGATAACTTCCCTAGAGGTGCTGCACGCAAAGAGTTGGGGATAACTTACCTAGAGGTGCTGCACGCAAAGGGTGAGGATAACTTCCCTAGAGGTACTGCATGCAAAGAATTGTGGATTACTTACCTAGAGGTTCTGCATGCAAAGGGTGGGGATAACTTACCTAGAAGGACTGCACACAAAGAGTGAGGATAACTTCCCTAGAGGCACTGCATGCAAAGAGTTGGGGATAACTTACCTAGAGGTGCTGCACGCAAAGGGTGAGGATAACTTCCCTAGAGGTACTGCATGCAAAGAGTTGTGGATAACTTACCTAGAGGTGCTGCATGCAAAGGGTGGGGAGATAACTTACCTAGAAGGACTGCACGCAAGGATGGGGATTACTTACCTAGAGGGGCTGCACGCAAATGGGTGAGAATAACTTCCCTAGAGGTACTGCATGCAAAGAGTTGTGGATAACTTACCTAGAGGCACTGCACGCAAAGAGTTGGGGATAACTTACCTAGAGGTGCTGCACGCAAAGAGTTGGGGATAACTTACCTAGAGGTGCTGCACGCAAAGAGTTGGGGATAACTTACCTAGAGGTGCTGCATGCAAAGGGTGGGGATAACTTACCTAGAGGTGCTGCACGCAAAGGGTAGGGATAACTTACCTAGAGGTGCTGCACGCAAAGGGTGGGGATAACTTCCCTTGAGGGACTGTGCGTGAAAATTTTATCCTGCTGGCTGTTGTAATATTGTAGAGTAATGCTGTAACTTCTGTTAGAGTTACACATTTATTAGAAGATGAATTTTTTTTTTATTTTCTACTGCTTATTATTAGCAACAATATGCATGTACAATTAGAAGTGTTGATTTCTACATTGTTTCAATCTGATGTACAGCACTAGGATCAGGATAGACCTGACAGGTTTCCTTTAATGGGGGAAACGTGTAGAATGGCATTAGTGGATGAGCGCAGATATTGGGGGGTGCATGTATATAATTTGAGGATCCATACATACAGTAGGTGTGTGCGCACAGGGTGTGGACTGGAAGGTGTGCCCAGGCACACCCTAATCACCCTGTGCAGCACAGATTCCCCCTACTGCCCTGGCTCCCATCTTTCCCTCCGCTGCACTGCCAGCTTCCCTCCTCATCTATCGGCTGTTGCTGCTGGGATGTTATATGAGTGGGGAAGGGGACAGTAAATATGTAATTTACCGGCCCTTCCCTTTCTGAATGAACATCGTGAGTGATCGGTAGTGTGTGTTTGGGCTTTGGGGTGCACACCCTAATGCAATAGGCTGCGCACAACTATGGTTCCATATTACAGTGAACATCTCACAACAGAGTTGAAATCCAGAGGGGTCACCTCCTCCGACAGAGAGGAGAATCTGCTGAAATCCCCCCTCCTACTCGGGGTTTCCTCAGTGTTTTAACCGTCATCGTTTCACCCACGGGGGTCACAGAGATGTCACATATTCCTATGTGTGGGCAGATGAGCCATTACCATCTGGGGTTTCCTTCCCTCCGCTCAGCCGTCACACACATGACCTCATGGATTGGCCTCCACAAACCAAATGGGATTCTGACCACAATGACTACCATAAAGCAGAACAGGGCGGCTACCATCCTGTTGTCCACTCTGCCTGGTCCATAGCTCCCAACTGTCCCGGATTTCGAGGGACTGTCCCTGATTTGGAGCAATGTCCCTCATTCCTCCTCATGTGTCCCTCATTTTTGGTCTGATCTATTTAGATGTATATAAAATGCACTTTTTATCAAAAAAGTGTTTCCCGGTGCTAAACCTTTCATCCGATTTCTAAATTGCTGCATTTGTAAATTCCAAAAGCCAATATAAAGGAATAGTAGTGGTAAAAAAAAAAAATACTTGTGGGTTTACCAATCTTGTTTTTTTGTACAAATCTCCTTTAAGGGGGAGTGGCAAGGGGGTGTGTCCTATGCCTGCATATTTTTTCTGATAAGTGTCCCTCATTCCCATCTCAAAAAGTTGGGAGGTATGGATTAAGGTGGTGATTAAACTCACTTGGTGCCTTATCTATATTAAATTAGCCTCCAAACCTATGTAATTAAAGTGGATGTAACCCCACTCTCATCCTTTCTAAACTACTGCCATAGTGCTGATCTATTAGGATATAGATGCCTCCTGCATGTATCCTTACCTGTCAAATGTCTCCCCTCTGTCTGTTATAAGAACTGAAAAACTGCAGATTCTGTGGGTGGGTCTGTTGTCTGGAGTTTTGTGGGTGGAGTCGTGTTGTCAGTAGACTCCCCGCCCTCCTCTACACTCCCCTTGTCAACATTCCTGTGTATTCCTTACACTAAATTCTGCTATGATCACTAACATCCAGAAAAGTAACCACATGACTTCAGAAAAGGAGTGGGGGTGGGAATTAAAAAATAATGCCTGTCTCCAGGCTAGTGCATGAGAATAACCTGTCACTCACAGCAAGGGGGGCGGAATGGACCAAGGTTTTCCTCTGATAGTCCGTTTTATATCACTGAACAATAAAAGAGGATTGTTTTATAGTGGAATTGCGCTCCCCTGGTGGGTTTATCTATTACCAACTAATATTTGTATCCACCTCCTGATGAGGGGACTTTCATTCACATTTTCATATTTATGTTTATTTAGGCATCTGTTATATTCATCTAAGACATTTTAATTTGAGAATACTGTTCACGGAGGTAAATAACCCAAATGTCACGCTTAAAAATTGCGCCCGCTCGTGGAGGTGAATTTTACCCTTAAATATCGATAGGTGGTTTTAAAAAATTCTAGGTTGCATTTTTTGAAACCCACCAGGGGAGCGCAATTATTGCCACTATAAAACGCGGTATCCTCACTTAAGGGCTGAACACTGTTTTCATATGGGGCGCTATCGCGTTGCGTGTTCTGTGCGCGATTCCGGACGGGGCGTTTTAAATTTTTTTTTTGTTTTCTTTAAAGATGTGTTCCAGCAAATGTTATGTTTATACACCGAAATAAAAGTCAGCAGCTACAAAAAGTGTAGCTGCTGTCTTTTATTCCTATAAAGGAATGTAAACATTCACTTACCTGCTCTAGCGTCCAAAAAAGCGACGCGCCAAATATGAGATCCGGGGCTCAAAAAGACGCTCCTCTCCCCATATTTAGCCGCTTAAATGCAAAAAAAGAAAAAAAAAAAATGTAATTTTCATTCTAAAAAAAAAATGTTTCTTTAAGACGCTGGGCACCCGGCCGTGACAGCCTTGGGCTTCACGGCCGGGCACCCACTGCACATGCGTGGGGAACCGCACGGGTGGGGGCGATTTTTTTTTTCCCTCACTGCGCACGCACGTACTGCACGGCAACACAGCCGCTGATTGGACAGGCGATCGTCTGCCGCTACCTGACGGCTCAGTGTCCTAGGCGGTCGCCTAGGAGAGCAGGGAGGGGGGGCTGCTCCCACCACCGTAGGCGATTAAGCTCGCGGCGAATCGCCGCGGAGACCGCCATAACGTTTACAGGATTGCCCTCGGTGGAAGGAGGAATCTCGTGGGACAGGAAGTCCCACTCCTCCTGAAGCCCCCAGATATCCCCCCCCCCCCATCTTTAAAGTCATGACATGCCAAATCTTTTAGGCATGTAAGGGGGTGAGGAGTGGATTAAGCGGAAAATAATGTTCCATTTTTGGCTAGTGCATGAACTCCGCTTTAATAACCTGCACTCACAGCAAGAGGGCACCCCACTAAGGTTTTGGGAATCATTTTAGGCTCCATTTGCGCCAACCACAACTGTATTTCTAACAATAAAAGAGGAGGATTGCTCAGAGCTGGATGGACTCTGTGTGGCAAGACTGGGCACAGATGATAGGAAATCTTATACTCTACATTGTGACATTAAAAAAAAAGAAATAATTATTTTTTGGGGGTTTACATCCACTGTGTTTGGTTTTAAAAGGATGAGGTGGCAACCCTAGTCCAATGTGATGCGCAGAGCCATGTCTGGTGTCTGGTCTGATGTACAGAGCTGTGCCGCGTGTCTGGTGTGATGTACGGGAGTGGTTCTCAACCTCAGTCCTCCGTAAGTACCCCCAACGGGCCATGTTTTTAGGTTTTCCTTTAAATTGCACAGCTGCATGGTATTGATAAGAGTTATTTTATCTAAGGGAAATAAAATTCCCAAAACATGGCCCCTTGGGGGTACTTGAGGACTGACGTTGAGAACCACTGATGTACGGAGCTGTTCTTGGTGTCCAGTGTGATGTACAAAGTCATGTCTAGTCTGTATGCAGCAATGTCCGGTGTAATGTACAAAGCCATGTATGGAGCTGTGTCCAGTGTGATGTACTTGGCGTTCCTGTCAGGGCCTGGTATAGGGATGAGCTGAACACCCCTGGCGTTTGGCTCGAACCTGCAAACAGACCAAAAGTTTGTGTGACTTTAGACCCTGTTGGGATGGAACTGAAATCTAAAAGTACTAATTTTAAAGGCTATGAAGTTATTGTCTAAAAAGTGTTTGGGGACCCGGGGTCTCCCAGAAGGTTTGGGGACCTGGGTCCTGCCCCAGGGGACGTTAGAAAAAAAGTTTTAAAAAAATGAAGTTTTTTCAGGAGCAGTGATTTTAATAATGCAAAGTGAAACAAATTGAAATATTTTAAATTTCGTACTGTGTGTCTAATGTTAAAGTAGCGCTTTTTCCTGTGCTTAGAACTGTCTGCACAAAATTAATTTCTGAAGGAAAAAAAAGTATTTAAAATCGGGCTATAATGAATTGTCGGAACCAGAATACAGGAAAAGCATTCATAAAAAAAAAATGCGTTGGGGGTCCCCCAAATTCTTACCAGGCCCTTCGGTCTGGTATGGATATTAAGGGGAACCTGCGTCAAATTAAAAAAAATTATGTGGGGTTCCCCCAAATATCCATTCCAGACCCTTCAGGTCTGGTATGGATTTAAGGAGAACTCACCCCAATTAAAAAAAAAAATGCCGTGGACCCCCACACATTTTTTTATTTTTATGAATGTTTTCTCTGTATTGGGGAGCCGACAATCATTATAGCGCAGTGATTTAAAATAACTTTTTTTCCTTCAGAATTCACTTTGGGAGTTCTAGATGGGAACCAAGCGCTACTTTACAGCTACTATGCCCCCCCCCCGCCCCCCCAGGTACAAAATTTAAAGGAATATTTCCTTTTATTGTTTCACAAAGGAATTATTAAAATCACTGCTGCCAAAAAAACTGAGTTTTTAAAACTTTTTTTTTGCATTGATACATGTCCCTGGGGCAACATCCCCAAACACTTTATATTACAATAACTTGCATATTAGCCTTTAAAATTAGACTTTAGTTTAATCGTTCACAGACAGGATTCTAAGTTCACACGAACTCCGCGAACACCCCCAAATTGCTGTTCGGCGACAGACAATTTGTTGAACAGAGCCACTCTTGGCTCATCCCTACTCGTGTACAGATCCAGTGGATGACTTGTTTGGGTCTGGAAGGTAAACGTGAGATGCAGCCAAAATCCTGAATGTTGTTTTATGTATTTGTAGGAGGAAGAAGGACCACCACTGGACCGTACTCATCCCATGGTTGGGTCACGCACTAGAATTAGGGAGGGAGAGAGACGCAGCTGCCTTCCTGAACGCAAAAGCCAAACATGAGACGTGTTTCACAGTAAGTGTCAATTGCCTTGTTCAGAGCGGGCCCAGTCACCAAAGACTATAGAAGGTAAAACCGACTGGCAGCCTTGATTGTTAGGTTTGCTTCATACATTCCTGTAATATGACAGATTGGTGTGACCAGGCTGGTGGCATGTATGGATCATCTATACACTCTCAATAATGGACATGCCGTTCCTGGGGTGCCCACATGTCCCGGATTGCCCGGGACTATCCCGCAATTGACATGTGTGTCCTGGGTCCCGGGCACCTTCATTCCGGGACAATACAGTGTCCTGGAATGAAATAAAGGACACAGCCAACCTACTAACTGATTGTTGGAACTGGTTGCTAGGGCTGCTTGGCATCTAGCAAACAGTGGCATCAGTCAGAGACTTAGGGCCAGATTCACGTACCCGGCATATCTTTGTGCGGGCGTAGCGTATCTTCTTTACGCTACGCCGCCGCAAGTTTGAGAGGCAAGTGCTGTATTCACAAAGCACTTGCTCCCTAAGTTACGGTGGCGTAGCGTAAATGTGCCGGCGTAAGTGCGCGTAATTCAAAGTAGGCAGGTAGTGGGCGTGTTGTATTAAAATTAGCCGTGACCCCCATGCAAATTATGTGCCGATCGAACGGCGCATGCGTGCGCATGCTCAGAATCACGTTGCATATACTCCCTATGATACAACGGCTCAATGCGTACGACGTTAACGTAACTTACGCCCAGCCCCATTCACGTACGACTTACGTAAACAACGTAAAATCCGACGACAGTTCCGACGTCCATACCCCAACATGACTTAGACCTGCTATTGTGTGGAATATCTTTACGCCGGTCGTACGCCTTACGTAAATGACGTATATCAATGCGCCGGGCGGAAGTACGTTCGTGAATCGGCGTATCTAGCTCATTTGCATATTCTATGCGTAAATCTACGGAAACTCCCCTAGCGGCCAGCGTAAATATGCAACTAAGATACGACGGCGTAAGAGACTTACGTCGGGCGTATCAAGCTAGAATTCAGGCGTATCTTGGTCCTGCTGTACAGGGCATAGATACGACAGCGCATCTTTTAACGCCGGCGTCATTAATACGCGGCGTATGAATAGATACGCCGGCGTAAGTGTTTGTGAATCCGGGCCTCAGAGTGCACCTAGCACTGCACTGTGACTGCTGTCTCCATCTACCTCCTCCTTCTCCGGTGCTCAGAATGACTTGCAGGGACTGGTGTAATCTTGTGTGCACTGTAAACTAGTGTCTCTTTGAAGGGCAACTCAAAGTCGAATTCATTTTCTGACATGAAGATGATAATCCCCCGGCATGTCTCCTCCTGTGCACAGCTGCCCCAGGTGATTTTTTCTTCTCTCCCAAAAATTCCACTGATTTTATTAAGATCATTTTTGCTCCACCCAAAACCTGGCAGAAGTCATTATTTTCACTGGAGGGAGGCTGCAGAAGAGATCAGATTCACATGTCGTTTACAAATGGTACAGTGTGGGTAGACAGCTTCTGCAAGCTGTAGTTGTGTGATGCTATGGTGCTGTGTGTTTTGTAGTTTTTTGATATGTAGCAAGGTCCTAGGCAGGGGCGGACTGACCATTGAGGAACTTGGGCACTGCCGAGGGCCCCATGCCACTAGGGGGCCCCATCAGGGTTGCCAGGCTCATTAAAACCAGGGACAGTATGTAAAAATCTGTGTTTTTTTACATCTGGCCCTCATATGTCCAAAACCTACATGCTTTTGATGTGAAAATCCCGAGATTTTAGCTGCCCCGCCTCTGTACTGCCACCTGGCTTGGTGGCCATCTGTAAGCGCGGGGGCCCCATAATCTTCTATTGCCCGGGGGCCCCATGAGTTGTCAGTCCGCCCCTGGTCCTAGGCCTCCTTTTGATCTAATGAGAACCTCCAGCTGACATCCTTCTGTATGTAGTGGGTTGTGAGGCATGAAGGGTGTAGGTAAAGTTATTGGACACTTCTTGAATGCAAAAGAAAGTTTATTTTTCTTAACAAACTTTTTTGGCTTGATACCCAGTGCAGTTTCCCGATTCTTTACCGTCCCCAGTTGGTAAGAATGCTGCTCCGGTACTTGCTTCAGTTACTCACTATGGTCCCTGGTAATTAGGCGGATAGTCCCTTACTGGCGATAGCTTCCCCTCTACCCAGTGGCGGCTGGTGCTCCAAATTTTTTGGGGGGAGCAAACAAACTGAAAGAAAAAAAATCAATGGCCGCCACTGTGCCCATCAATGGCCGCCACTGTGCCAATGAAGCGCAGACACTGTGCCCATCAATTGCCACCACTACCCATCAAATGCTGCCAGTGTGTGCATCCCCTGCCCGCCTGGCACTTACCTTGTCTCGGTGGGGCAGTGGATCATGGCGGTGTCCTCGATGCTCCTCGATGTCTTTTCCTGTCCTCTCTTCCCGTCCTCTGCTATGATTGGACACCTGATAGGCATTCAGTCATAGAGCCTGTCGTTTCAGCCAATCAGGTGACAGGTAACAGACCCAAGCACCTGATTTGCGGAGAGGCGGTTCAGTGCTGGGAAAGAGAATATTAATTTGCTTTCCTAACACAAAGCTGAGTGAACTGAACTGTAAGCGCCCAGCATGGCGCCCATTGTTTACCTTTTGGATGCCTATTAGAGCCTACGGCTCTAATCCGGTGCTTCCAAAAAAATACCCCGCCACTGTAATTCAGGCTCCCGGCGCCCGCCGAAAAGGTGGAATGGAGCAAGTTGGCTGTGTGGTACAAGCAGACGGTGTGGTTCTGTAGTTCTACAGTGGGGTTATGTGATACAATGATGCAGAGGGGGTGTGTGTAATGGTGTGTTTGTACAGTATGGTATGGTTGCATAGTTGTGTGATATAATGGTGCGGTGTGGACGCCATTCTCCAATCACCCCGGAATTGGGGAAAGAGCACTGGAAATGCCAGAAGAAATCCTCTCCCGACTTCTCCTCTCCTCGTTTGGTGTCAGTTAATCCTCTTCATGTCTCACAGGAGGAAAATCTCCTTTTGCGAGAAAAGAAACTTGCAGAGCGTCACTCCTGAAATATGTTCAGATTAAGGAAAATCTTCCAGAAGGTTGGGGGGGATTATAGCTGAGAAAACAAACAAATCTCTCAAAGAAAAGAAGGATAAAGGGGCCAAACAGACAAATTCCTTCGGGGGTGGGTTGGAAGGACTATGTAGAGATGTCATGTTGCAGAGTCACCCTTATCTGTGTCATTACCACCATTCCTCCACATGTCACCTGATGCCACCCGCTCTATTCCTGCCAGGTCCAGGTGGCTGGGAGGTTTGTCACCGTTCTCCTGGATCCGCTCTCCTATGACCACGTTGTCTGGGAATCCAGTAACAAGTTGGACTTTGGGAAATACGCCAAGATTTTAATGGAGCGAATGTTCAATGTCACTCTGCCAGATTATGATGCCGCAGCAGAAAAGGCCACGCTAAAATTGTAAGTATTACGAGCAAAAAGTAGATTGCGAGTTCCTGCTTAGCTGGTGGATGGTCGGAGTTTACAATTCCATGGCCACCATGCTCACCGTGTCCTTATACTTTAAATTGGTAGTGTAACGGTCAGGTGTTAACGCTGTTTACGATATTCCATTCCACCAACCCACGACAGCTTATCGACACTCCACAATCCAGCAGACGAACATGACCCATACAGATTTCCCTCAGAAACGAGACACACAGCTCTGTTCTCTGGTTCCAGTAGGTAGATACTTTAATGGTAAACTCAGGCTTTTATACAGTAGAAACCCCAAGGAACAATGTCTTAACTCACAACATGACACAATGAGCCCAATACACATCTTTAAAGCGGAGGAGGTTCACCTAATTTTCGACTTTATCGCAATAAAACAGGCAAGGCATTAAAAATAAAAATACGTTTTTTTTTTTTTTTTTTTTATCCTTACCCCGTTTCTGGTTGTGTTTCTGCCCTGTCAATCAAAATCCACCGGGGGGGAGTGGGCGTGTATCTCTATTCTCCCCCGACGTCGCTATGTCTCCTGGGACTCAGTCCTGACAATCCCAGGAGACGCGCTCTGCTCAAATCGCGCGAGATCTCGCCGGTCACGTGACTCGGCAGGCGGGCCTTGGAATGTTTTGAGCTGCAGCGTATAGCAAAGGTAGAAGCCTGCACAATGGGGCGTGAGCTTATTACGCCGGCTGTTGTTATGGCAACAGTGTAGTGTTGACGGCGACGCTCGCCATCAACACTGCACATGCGCGGGATCGAGCGGTGAATGCTGGGAGGCCAGCATTCACCGTATCCCGGAAGAATACCATGTGGGCTTCACAGTGCCCGGAGTTAATATGGAAACGTCTGTCGGATTGTTTTATAAAATATCGTTTGCTCCGTTACCGCGATGACGCCGGCTAAAGGAGTGGGACACCCGGGCTGTGATGTAGTAAAGGTTGATGACTAGAGGAATAATGCAAAAAAAAAAAATGATATCCCGTGGAACCCCCGCTTTAATCAGACTTTCTGGCACAGAGATAATCTACATGAGCTAATTAGCTACAGCTGACAAGTCAGACATCAAGACCCCTGGCTTCTCTCAACTTCTATACAATACACATTCCTTTAGTAAACATAAGTCAGACATCTGACCTTTAGACTGTGGTAACTCACAACACATTATCATCAATAGAACTTCACACAATACAGTGTTAATTAGCATCACACAATGAAAAGGTCTTTAGAAGCCAGACTGAGGCTAGTTTACATAACAGTAGCAGACTTAATTACCCCCTTATCAGTCTGTGTTCCCACATGAATGAATCACTCTATTGACCGGTTGGGGGTTTAGAATCAACTACCTGTAATATTTCAAGATATCCTGCAATACATTGTGAATTATCATTACTGCCCCATCTCATGTAATCCAAGATATAATTTCTCAGTCATCCTATGCCCCTGGTGGACATAGGATGACTCTAGACACAAGAGTCATTGGTGAAGCTGAAACAGAAGTACCCCAAACCCTTCAAGAGCCTCTAGGTCCCACGGGCTATTCCGTTACAGGTGGGTGGTACAGAAGTGATTTCTGATCAGAGATTCCTTTAATTTGTGTTCTAGACATCTACAGAACCAGAACTTGCCGAGCTTGACCAGGTCCATGTTCAGAAACGTGTCCGTCATACTGAACGACAGCAACGTGTCGGCAACTACGTGGAGGGAAGATGGCCTCTTCAACTTTGCGTACGGTGTCATGTTAAGGTATTTTTCCTTTTAATTACATTCTATATAATTTTCTCATAAGTAGGATATGCAAAATCACAGTTTGGGAAGGTATTGTAGTAAGAATAGTTTTAGCAGGGGCTCTCTGGAGGTGGTGAGCTGATTGGGGAGGTAGACTGCTGCTCCGCCCCTGAGGATCTAAGGAAGCGTGTTGTACTGGTCCCCCTATATTGTGTACATGTTTTTTTTAAACCTGTTATATTCTTCAATAATAACAAAAGAAAAAGGTTCATGCCAGGTGTCTCAAACTGGCGGCCATCCAGCTGTTGCGAAACTACAAGTTCCATGAGGTTTTGCAAGGCTAATAGTTACAAGCATAACTCCCTCAGGCCGCGGCATGATGGGACTTGTAGTTCCGCAACAGCTGGAGGGCCATCAGTTTGAGACCCCTGGTTTATGTCCTTGGCTACTGGGAATAAGATGAACTGCTGCAACTCTCAATATTTAGAATACTAGACTATAGTATATAAAAAAATGGTGTGCTGTTCCTTAAATCGCCTCGTGAAAATGTAAATATAACTTCAAAATGTAAGCAAAAAATACACTGGTATAAATAACAATCAAAGAGATGTCGAAATTGTGATCAAATTATAAAGTTCATCAAGCAATGTTGCTGATAAGTGTACAATGTGCCAAAAAGAGTGCTTGGTGCCACTAAGGGAACGTCCAAACGTGCTACTTATTGAGAAAGAAAGACGGCCTCTTACCAGATGATATGGATCCCTATTACAGAGATCAGACAAGCCTGTGTGTGATCTCCTCAACGGAAGCCCCAATGAACAGGGATGATATCCAGCAGACAGGATAGTGGAGCAGATGGGTGTCAACAGCAGATGTTGCTGATAAGTGTATAATGTGCCAAAAAAAGTGTTTGGTGCTACTGAGGGAACGTCCACTTAAAATTGCGCTGCAAACGTGCTCCTTATTAATAAAGAAAGACGGCCTCTTACCAAATGATATGAATCTCTATTACAGAGATCAGACAAGCCTGTGTGTAATCTCCTCAAAGGAAGCCCCAATGAACAGGGATGATATACAGCAGACAGGATAGTGGAGCAGATGGGCATCACCTGCAATGTGGATGGGGGATCGTTTTGGAAATTCCTGACTGATCACTGAACCAGAGTGCGTGACGGTTGGTTGCGGTGTGCCTGGCAGCCCCTAAACTAATCGTCGAGGAAAAGAACCTGTGTCAATTTGCAGCCCTTTTGGGAGTGAACGCTTAGTTCACTAAATTTTCTAACCGTGTATATTGGGCGTGTAACACCCTCTTAGGTATAGTTTTTGGGTTTCCCTGCTTACCAATGGGACTGTCAGGCAAATTTAGGTTATCTCTGCCTAGCAGTGATCCATTGATAAGGTCTTCTCAGTGTTCTCCTGTTGTCTACCTGTTTCACACTGGTCCAGTAGGAAGGGGCAAATTGGACAGTGGGAGGAAACATGACAAATGGGTGTAGCTACAGCCCTGGCTGTTGGCAAAGGAAGGTCCCTCAAGGCTTGCTGGGTGACTGTATTTATACCCAGAGAACACATGTGGGTCTTCAGCTGGTGAATAGGGGCTGGGAGGAGGGGGGGGGGGCTGCTGCCCCTCCTCTGTACAAGCTACCATGCTGCCTCAGGTAGTCAACCTGAGGCCGAAGCCGCAGGAGCTGCAACCCAGATGTCCTGCAGAGCTGACTGGGATTAGGACATACCTAGCAGGTCATAGTCTATCCCCCCCTTCATTCCATTATGAATGCTGCTGCCAGATCCATCCACGTTACCAATCGCACTGTGTCTGTTACTCTGTCAATCCCTCCTCTGGCTTCCACTCACCCAACAAATTTAATTAAAAATACTAACACCTACTTACAAAGCCATCCACAACTCTGCCCCTAGCTACATCACTGACCTAGTCTCTAAATACCAACCTAAATCGTTCTCTTCATTCTTCTCAAGACCTCCTGCTCTCTAGCTCCCTCATCACCTCCTCCCACGCTCGCCTCCAGGACTTTTCCAGAGCCTCTTCACTCCCATGGAACTCCTTACCCCAAACTGTCCAATTAATCTCCTACTCTTTTAGCTTTTAGACGATCCCTGAAAAACCTGCTCTTCAGAGAAGCCTATCCTACCCACACCTAACAACTGTATTTTCATTTTCTCCATCTTATCATACCCCACAGTTATTACCTTTTTGTTCCACTTGACCCTCCCTTCTAGATTGTAAGCTGTAACGAGCAGGGTCCTCTGTTTCCTCCTGTATTGAATTGTATTGTAATTGTACTGTCTGCCCCATGTTGTAAAGCTCTGTGCAAACTGTTGGCGCTATATAAATCTATAATAATAATACTAATCTGTTCCTGGCTACTCTGAGTACAGGCCTGCGTCTAGGGGCCTGTTCTGCGAGGGCCATCCCTGCAAGCTAGTAAAGTCAGTGGACGGGTGCCAGCTAAAAGGGAAACTGGTTAGTGTCCTGGGCGGTCCGCTCCAAGAACGGGGGGGGGAAATTGGAGTTCTTGCGGTTGTGGGCTGTCTGATTGCAAAAAAACAAAAGTTTATGTGTACAAAAACCTGCTGTGCCCATGCTGTGCTGAAAAAAATTAGGGTGGGGGGTCCGTCTGTGCTGAAGGGGGGGTTGTGCAGAGATGATCAAATACCACCAAAGGGGTCTGTGCAGAATGGGGGTCTGTGCTGAGATATGCAAGGCTATATTTATATGATGGAATGAAGCTGACATCATTGCATCTCTGGCCAATCACAGCGATTCCCTGGAAGCACCCCCCCCCCCTAAAAAAAAATTCAGCGCTGGGAGAAGTCTGCTGCCAGACCAAGCAAAGGACTTATTTTTCCATGTGAGAGAGACAAGGAGAGGGAGCCTGTATTATAAACACTTTAATATAAAAAACAATATCCACTCACATGTAGTAAAGTTGAGTGCCGGAGGGGGAGACCTGGACTGTTGCAGGGGTTTCTATCTTCCATGATCTTTTATATTAAAGAGATACATACTCAGTCCCTCTCCTTGTCTTTCTCAAGTAATACTTGCTCTTTCTTTTTTGTTTCTAGCGCAAAAGAAAACAAAAAAAAAAAAACACAGATAATACCACCAAAAGAGCTAGTATGCTATGCATACCGGAGGGGGAGACCTAGCTCATTGAGGTAAGTAATACGCCTTTGACTTGCAGGGTGTTTTATTTTTATTTGTTTAGGGTTTTTTTTTTTTTTTTTACAACATAAACTAGATTGTCAGCTGTAGTTTATTATGTTGTAAAAAAAGCTATTGTAATGATTTTAATTGTGTTTTGTTCTATGCAGTGTTACATCTTGTTGTCTATAAAACATCCCCTGAGGAAGTCCTAAGTGGTGAAACATGCCGGGACAATCACTCCAATGTTATTGTTACATGACTAATCTTCATCTGTTTTGAAGTCAAGATGTTCTTCTGTGCACATAAAGCCAACCTTTTAACTATGTATTGTATGTAATAATAATATCTTTGTTATTTTTTATATACTCTAGTATCTGAATTACTTATCTTGCCGCCACCTCTAAAAATCCCCCTAAAAAAACGTCCCTTATCCACTTCCATTTTCAGGGATTTTGGTGCCTTTTTTGACATTGTCACTTATCCATATCACCATTTTTCCTCTACTCGTCTGTGCATAGTTAGAGTATCCTACTAATCCCTTCTCCCATCCAAGTTCTACCAATATATACAAAAACACAAATCCCCAGACTGGTCATCGGATAACGAGCGGATGAGTGTGCAACTGGTCGTGTGAAAATACCCAAGCTGCAGGATAACAAGAGGGATGTCCAGGGAAATATAAACTCAGCGACCTCCTACGGGGGGCAGGGCTACAGGTGATTCGCCAGCAGAGGAGTTGCTAGGGGGGTGCGGTCCGCACCCAGGTGCCACCTGCTACAGGGGTGACACCATCCCAAGGTTGAGGAAAGCCCTTGCTGACTTAAATGTTTTTTTTCTTTCCGCTGGAAATCCACCTCCAGCGCCGCGGCCATGGGTGTTCTCCTCCTCCTCCTCCTCCTCTGTCTCCCGCTGCTGCCTGTCACAATCTATTCTCCACCGCGGCTGCACACTGTCCTCTCCAGCTGCCACCCAGGTGTTGCGTGTATCTGAGCCGCCCGAGCTGGTGCGGTAACGAGCGGGGGGAGAGGGTGTCAGCTTGCGATGAGGGGGGGTTTGTCCTCCGTGGTGTTGTGACAGGTGGGGGGGCTGTACTACTGATAAAGGGGGATGGTTTCTGCTTGAGAGGTGTACTGATGGAGAGGCCGTTGTCCTGGGGGGAGTCTGTACTAATGGAGGGGGGGTGCTTTTTCCTAGGGGGAGGGGTCTGTACTAATGGAGGGGGGTGCTTTTGTCCTGGGGGGGTCTGTACTAATGGAGGTAGTTTGTACTGGGGAGGGTTTGTACTGAAGGAGGGGGTTTATACTTAGTCGGGGGTCTATACTGAGGGAGGAGGGTCGGTACTAATTGGGGGGGTCTATACTGAGGAGGACTATACTTTATGGAGGGAGGGTCTGTATTGAGGGGGGACCAGGGCCATCTTAATAGCATCATGGGCCCCTGAGCAAAGTAGTACTCTCGGGCTCCTACAATGATGACAGTGCAGGTAAACAGACATCAAGTAGGTAGGAGGCAGACTGCCTCCTCTGTGTATCTATCACTCTCAGTGCCATCATGGGGCTCCCAATTTTGGGTCAGCGTGGGGGTCAAAGACCAGCTGCTTTGGGGAAAGTGCAGGGCCCCCCATGCAGCTGGGGCCCCTGGACAGTGCCCAGGTGTGCCCTCTCATTAAGACAGCCCTGAGGGGGACTATACTTGGAAGGGGGTCTGTTCTGAAGGAGTATTGAGGAGCTACTATAGTTGGGGGAGGGGGGAGACACCATGTTTTAACGCACCAGGTGACACCAACCCTAGTGACGCCACTGTTTGCCAGCAGAGCAGATGTTGGCTCATTCACTACGTCAGTAACCAGCAGAACGATCGTTTGAATCTCTGCACGTCAATTTACCAGCAGGGCGGATGTTGGATCATTCGCTGCATAAAATTCCCCCGGCCGAGCAGATGTTGAGTCATTCAAGTCTCGCAGCTTGTTTTCTTAGCCTATAAAATGTGGATTGTCTGCAGGGAGTTGACTGCCACCTTTTGTGTCTTTCAGGGCCGGATATCTGACACTGTTTGGGTCGGAGTCAGAACAGCCGTCGGCACCAGGGAGGGATTTACAACACTCCCTCCACGTGTACAGAGAATTCCGCAAGTTGGATCAGCTGCTGATGAAGAGCGCCCGTGGCATGCTCTCTGCAGGTAGGGGCATCACACCTCAAAGCGACATTTCACGGCGAGAAAAGATTTCTTCATCGTCATCAGTTTACACCTCTGTAGGGTGTGTCACTTACTGTAAGTACAGTAAATAAACCCCTTAGTTTTCAGAAGATCCTTGGAAACCATTGGGGTTGGTGAGAGTTCAGCACGTGAATGCGATTTGCCATTTCCAGAAAGTATCTGCAGATAGCTAGATATACAAAAAATACCACCATCGAAGCGATCGTACGATAATCTAATCGTTAGTACACAGCTGTCCTCCAAAAAAATTCCGTAGAGACATACACAAAAACATTTCTTGTGCAATTTTCGTTTTAATCAGTCACCAACCCCCTTCAGTGCCAAATCACGTACCTATACGTCCTTTACATTTCTGGGTCTGGGATTCGCCGCCGCCGACTTGCTCCTGCTGTGATTGGACATAGTCGGAGCCAATCAGCGGGTCCGGCGGACCTGATGTTCGCCGGCACCTGCCAATCATTCCCGAGAGAGGCAGAATGGCGGTCTACCTATGTAAACAAAGCAGATTGCTGTTCTGTGAGGGGAAGATGGAGATCCTGTGTTTCTGCTAAGCAGGAACTCAAATCTCTGTCTTCCCCCCCCAGTCAAAGCACCTCCCCCACACAGTTGGCAAGCACTCCCAGGAAACACAGTTAACCTTTTGATCGCCCCTGATGTTAACCCCTTCCCTGCCAGTATCATTAGTAACGTGACAGTGCATATTTTTCAGCACTGATCACTGTAATTGGTGTCACTGGTCCCCCTAAAAAAGTGTCACTTAGTGTCCCATTTGACAGTCGCAGTCCTGCTAGAAGTAACTGATTTCCACTATTACTAGTAGAATTTATTTGTTTTTTAAATATCCCAGTTAGTAGACACTTTGGGCCAGATTCATAGAGCAATTACGCCTGTCTAACTGGTGTTAGACAGGAGTAATTTCAAATTTTGCGCGCCGTATCACTAGTTTGAATCCTCAAACCATGATACGGCGGCTTCGGGCTTCGATCCGAGAGGCTTACGTCTTCGTAAGCCTTCGGATCTACGCTGCCATCTATTTGCGGCCGATGGGAGGAGTTTGCGTCGTTTTGATGCGTCGGGATATGCAAATGTTTTTTTACGGCGATTCCCGAAGATACGAGTGGTCGTCGCAATCACTTTCGTCTATTTTTGTGTACGTAATGTTAGAGCAGCTTTTTGCTGCTCTAACGTTACGTAGCCCATGTTAAGTATGGCCGTCGTTCCCGCTTCGAATTAATTTAAATTTTTATTTTGTTTACGTAACTCGTTCGGGACTAGGATCGCCCGTAAACGACGCTACCTAAACAACGAATGACGTCACGACGTGATTTCGCGCAATGCACGGCGGGAAATTTGCGAACGGAGCATGCGCAGATCGATCGCCGCGGGAACGCGCCTAATTTAAATGATTCACGCCCCCTACTCGTCTATATGGATTGCGACGGGAGAAATACACTACGCCGCCGTCGTTTACTGGACAAAATCTACCTGAATTCCACGTAGAGCCAGGTAAAAAACGGCGGCGTAGTGTATTTCTGATACGCTACGATAATCCATTTCTATGTGAATCTGCCCCTTTAACTTTTGTGCAAACCAATCAATATGCGCTTATATTACCAAAAATATGTAGTAGAATATATATTGGGCCAAATAGATTTGTTTTTCTAAATTGTTTGGTCTTTTTTTGTTTATTGCGCGAAAAATAAAAAATGTAGAGGTGGTCAATGGTGATTGATGAAAACATTTTTTATTTATTTTTTTATTTTATTTTTTTTGTTTATTTAACCACTTAGCAACCACCTGCCGAAAAATAACGGCGGCAAGGTGGTTGCTTAACTCTGGGATCACGTTATATAACGTGATTCCAGAGTCGCGCTCCCGCGCCCCCCCTGGGGCGCGCACACGGGAATGTCCGTGACCGCCGGGTCCAGAGGACCCGGCGGGTCACGAATCACGGTAAATCGCCGCTGATAGCGGCGGTTTACCACGTGATCGCGCCGTCCAATGACGGCGCGATCAGATGTAAACAGACCGGCGTCATTTGATGACGCCGGTTCCTCCCTCCTCTCTCTGTACCGATCGGTACAGTGTGAGAGGAGAGGGGAGGGAGCGGATGGCAGCGCCAGTGCTGCGGGATGGATCTGTGACAAATGTAGTCACAGATCCATCCATCCATCCCTCCCTGCTCAGCCATCCCTGCTGCACATACTCTGCAATGCTGGGCAATACTCTGGGGGGGGGGGCAATACTCTGGGGGGGGGGGGGCAATACTCTGGGCATACTCTGGTGGGCATACACCGCAATACTCTGGGCATACTCTGGTGGGCATACTCCGCAATACTCTGGGCATACTCTGGTGGGCATACTCCGCAATACTCTGGGCATACTCTGGTGGGCATACTCCGCAATACTCTGGGCATACTCTGGTGGGCATACTCCGCAATACTCTGGGCATACTCTGGTGGGCATACTCCGCAATACTCTGGGCATACTCTGGGCATACTCTGGTGGGCATACTCCGCAATACTCTGGGCATACTCCGCAATACTCTGGGCATACTCCGCAATACTCTGGGCATACTCCGCAATACTCTGGGCATACTCCGCAATACTCTGGGCATACTCCGCAATACTCTGGGCATACAGCGCCCCTGTCCCCGTGAGCTTGCATGCAGAAGCGAACACATACGCAAGTCCCGCCCACTTATGAAAACGGTGTTCAAACCACACGTGAGGTATCGCTGCGAACGTTAGAGCGAGAGCAATAATTTTGGCCCTAGACCTCTTCTCCAACTAAAATGATGTAACCAGTAAAAATATTTAAAGCGTCACCTATGGGGATTTTTAAGTCGCAAAGTTTGGCGCCATTCCATGTGGCCACGCTGTGTAAAAGTCCCACACATGGGGTATCGCCATACTCGGGAGGAATAGCAGAATGTGTTTTGGGGTGTAATTTGTGGTATGCATATGCTGTGTGTGAGAAATAACCCGCTAATATGAAAATTTTGTGGAAAGAAAATAAAAATGAAAAAAATCTTGATTTTGCAAAGAATTGTGGGAAAAATTACAACTTCAAAAAACTCACCAGGCCTCTTTCTAAATACCTTGGAATGTCTTCTTTCCAAAAAGGGGTCATTTGGGGGGTATTTGTACTTTTCTGGCATGTTAGGGTCTCAAGAAATGAGAGAGGATGTCAGTACATCAGGTGTGATCAAATTGATCAATTTTCAGTAATTGGTACCATAGCTTTTAGACCCTATAACTTTCACCCAGACTAAATAATATCTAATTTTTTTTTGTTTTGTTACCAAAGATATGTAGCAGTATACATTTTAGGCCAAATTTATGAAGAAAAATTACTTTTTTGCAAAATTTTATAATAGAAATGAAGAAAAATTCATTTTTTTACAAAATTTTCGTTCTTTTTTCATTTATAGTGAAAAAAATAAAAACCGCAGAGGTGATAAAATACCACCAAAAGAAAGCTCTATTTGTGGGAAAAAAAGGACAAAAATTTCATTTGGTTATAGTGTTGTATGACTGAGTTATTGTCATTCAAAATGTGAGAGCACCGAAAGCTGAAAATTGGTCTGGTTATTAAGTGGGTTTAAGTGCCCAGTAGTCAAGTGGTTAAAAAAAAAAAAAAATCGTAGAGGTGTTTAAATACCACCAAAAGAAAGCTCTGTTTGTGGGGGAAAAAAAGCATATTGATTTATTTGGGTACAGAGTCACACGACTGCACAATTGTCAGTTAACGCAGTGCTGTATAGCAAACAATGAAGGGGGGTAAACCTTCCGGAGCTGAAGTGGTTAAAGGCACTTTTCAATTTAGCCTTTCAATGCTGGTGAACAGCACTGAACTATCACAGGGCTGACAGCACAATGTAATGATTGAATAAGACACCAGGGGGCAGCATCGCTCCATATACGGCTCATTAGCGAAAGACGCACAGAGGGTGCTTGTCCTTGTCTGTCTTTGCCACAAACTGATGTTTAATGATGGAATCCTTTACCAGATGGCAGCATTGCTTCTCACAATCTCACCAATTTGCTGCCGCAACCAGGAATTTCCTTCTTTTTTTTTTTTTATCACGGTCGGTTCATCAGATCAGTGATAAATCGCTGTGTTTTTTTTTTTGGGTGATGCCACAATCTCCCTTTTATTTTAAACTTGGAACCAAAAATCATATATATCGTATAATTTTCATAGTTATAATATCAGCTTCTAATTGCCACCGCAGGGAGGACATTTTTTTCAAATACTAGACATGTGCACTGCCGATAAAAAAATAAATACAATTGTTTTCGTTTTAGTTACATTCGTTTTTTTGCATTATTCGAAAATTCTAATTTTCCAATTTTTGAATTTTCTGAATTTCCAATTTTAGAATATCCGAATTTTGTAATTTGTAATTTTCGAATTTTGTAATTTGTAACTTTTGAATTTTGTAATTTGTAATTTTTGAATTTCTGATTTTCTAATCTCCGATTTTGAAAATTTTGAATTTTGGAAATTTAGAATTTCTTAATTTAGAATTTCCAAATTTTTGGAAATTTAAATATTCCAAAATTCAAATTTTCGAAATTTAGAATTGGGTTTTTCCCAATTACCTTCTTAGTTAATGTCACTTTTGCGGTTCACCTACTTGGTGGCCTCATATCTTGAGTAACCAGCAGATGCCACACAAGCTAATAACCTATCACCACCAATGGCGGCATTATTAGACATTGTAAGTGGTAGAAAATGTAGTTAGCACCCCTGCTGAGATAATTGATGGCAGGATAAATTATGGCACGTGGTACTTCTACCCCTTTGCTTTACCTTTTGCTGCAATGGTTTGTCTCTGATTTTCGAATTTTGGTATTTTAACAATTTTGAATTTCTTAATTTCGAATTTCCAAATTTTTGGAAATTTAAATATTCCAAAATTCAAATTTTCGAAAATTCGAATTTTAAAATTTCCTGATATTCCGAATTTCCGAAATTTAGACAATTTGGAAATTCGGAAATTTCAGAATGAACTAATTTTGTCAAAATTCATTAAACAAACTCGGAACTAAATGAATTGCACATGTCAAATACCCCATCGTTCCCTAACCCCCAGTCTGCTATCTTTAACGTCCCCTTTGCATCCTCCCCAGCCGAGAAGAAAGAGGCAGCTCTGCTGAAGGAAAACCTCTGGCAGCTGCTGGACGCCAACACCCTGCGGAGGAGAGCCAATCAGAGCGGCTGGCTGGAGGCCTACCAGCGCCACCTGGATGACCTGCAAGTGCCCAGAGACATGCAGAGTCGTGCCATGCTACTGCAACTGTGGGCAACACAGGTGAGAGGGCTAAACTTCCTGTATAGAAATTCCGGAGGGATTACCCCCTGTACCCCTCCTTCCATGTCCACTTCCAGGTAAAAGCACAGATGTGATCATTGGCAGGGGTTCTGCCATTCTGGGGTGATTAGTTGTATCAACCAATCAGATTTCAGAAGCAACCCACTATAGTGCGGTATCAATAGAGGTTCCCGTTATTAGCTAATGCCACATTTGCGGTTCTCCCACTTGGTGCCCTCATATCTTGAGTGACCAGCAGATGCCAGACAAGCAATAACCTGTCACAATGGCGGCATTATTAGACATTGTAGGTGGCAGAAAATCTAGTTGGCACCCTTACTGAGATAACTGATGGCAGGATAAGTTACCTGGGGTGAAGGGCATTCCACGGTGGCACTCCTACCCCTTTGCTTTACCTTTTGCCACAATGGTTGTGTCATGTACCAGGTGTGACCAGATCTGCGTGGCTAGCAACAGTGGAACACCAAACATATGTAAGTGAAAATATAAAGATTTATTAAAGGATCACTAAAGGAGATTTTTTTTTAGCTAAATAGCTTCCTTTACCTTACTGCAGTCCTGGTTTCATGTCCTCATTGTTGTTTTTTTGCTTTGAAGTTGCTGTAATACTTCTCTAATCTCCACACTTCCTGCTTGTCTGGCTCGTTAGGGAAAAACTCATGGCAGCTTTTCACTGTGGTCCATGATCAAAGAGGTATGATTACTATGGGCCAGATTCAGGTAGCGCCGCGTATCTTTGTGCGGATGTAGCTTATCCTATTTACGCTACGCCTCCGCAACTTTTACAGGCAAGTGCTGTATTCACAAAGCACTTGCTCCGTAAGTTGCATCGGCGTAGCGTAAATGGGCCAGCGTATCCGTGCATAATTCAAATTGGGCAGGTAGGGGGCGTGTTGTAGTTAAATTAACCCTGACCCCACATAAATGACGCAACGAACTGCGCATGCGCCGGCCGTGAATGCATCCCAGTGCGCATGCTCCAAATCACGTCGCAAATAGTCAATGAAAACGACATGAACATAACTTACGCCCAGCCCCATTCTGAATCGGCTTACGCAAACGACGTAAACGTCGTACAATACGACGCTGTCCCGACGTCCATACTTAACATTGCCTGCGCCTGCTATAGCAGGGGTAACTTTACGCCGGACGTAAGCCTAACGTAAACTGCGTAGCAGCCGCGAGTACATTCGTGAATCGGCGTATCTGCCCAATTTACATATTCGGCGTATAAATTGACGGAAGCGCCACCTAGCGGCCAGCGTAAATATGCAACTAAGATACGATGGCGTAAGAGACTTACGTTGGTCGTATCTTAGCTCAATCCCGGCGTATCTGAGTCTTTGAATCAGGCGCCTGGATACGACGGCGCTCAGTCGGACTTACGTCGTAAGTCTACCTGAATCTGGCCCTATGTGTCTAAAACTCCTCAGAACCAATCAGACTCATACATACTGCCCTGTATTTGTTTGTTTTTGGTCTGTGTGTCTCTTTACTTCACAGAAACATGAAACCAGTTTAAAAATGTAACTAACCTGCAGGCACATTATATGATTGATTTTTGTATCTATTTTTAATCATTTTTAAAAGGGATCAGTTAACTAATTTGTCTCTATACCCTGTAAACAGTTACTGTATTTCAGCAAAAAAAAATGTTTTCCTTTAGTGACCCTTTAAGATAAGTGAGTTATTTAAACACAAGCACCTCCAATATGACACAGTGCAATAAACCAACCAACATAACAACAATCAGACAGGTATGTATAATAAATGGGAAATAACAGAGTTATAAACAATAGCCAGACCAGGGTCATACACAGGAGATCAGCAGATAAATAAAGGGCAGTTCCAGAATCACAAACGTAAGCCAGGCCAGGGTCATCAACGGGAGATCAGCAGATGGGGGGGTAAGGAGCAACAGGACAGGGAGAGGATGCATGAATCAGACTGCAGGGCAGGAATGCAAGGTAACAGGAGGGACAGGATAGGAATCGGGACAGGGTTCAGGAACAGGAACGGGAATGGGAACAGGAACAGGAACAGGTCTTCAGGCAGCAGGTACAGATCAGGGTAGAAGGAAGATACCAAGGCAATGAGAGCAATCATCAGCCGGGTATTTATATGAATGCCTGTAATTAGCCTCAAGTGACACCTGAACGCAGGAGGTACTGTCTGCTCCACACTGCCGGGAAACACGCGCTGGTGGACACCTGTACTGCAGTCAAAGGATCTAACAGTGCCACCAGCAGGTGAATCCCTCCACTACAGATCCTGAGTGTTGGAAGACACCCGCTGGTGGACACTGGTACTGCAATCCGAGAGACAGACGGCACCACCAACTGGGTGAACACTTTCCTGACAGGTTTCCTGAGAAGGGTCACTTCATTCCATCCTACACAAAAATTAAGTGGAGCTGTTCATTTTTTCCTGGTATTTTTCAGGGTAATGCGGGCCCAGCGGCCTTCTGGCTTCTGTTCTTCCTGTTGAAGCACCCTGAGGCAATGGCGGCCATTGAAGGTGAACTGAAGACTATGCTGCAGAAAGTGACGGGATTGGAGGAGATGGACCAAAGTGCGCTGGAGAGTGCAACAATATTCAGTAAGTTCACTATAAGAGGGACCAAAGAGACCACTGAAAGACCAAAGAGGGACAATTGTGGAATCAAGGAGGGGTGATGTTTCCCAGACATTGAGTGAGAGGAACTGATGCCCCCCCTCCCGTTTTCCTCATCTGTTACACCACCATGTCCAATAGGTACACCCATAGGTGTGTGCAGCCTATTACACAAGGGTGCACCCCAAAGCGCAAACACACACTACTAATTAAGGTGTTCATTCAGAAAGGGAAGGGGCCAGTAAATTACATATTTACCTGCCCCTTCACCTACTCATCCTAAAACATTCCCGCAGCAACAGCTGGCTGGAGAATAGAGAAGACACTATTGCTGTATCACTGGGGGGGCAGGGCAGTAGGGGGAGTCTGTGCTGTACAGGTTGATTAGTGTGTGCCTGGGCATACCTGGCACACCTATGGGTACACCTGACACCCCAATGAATGCTGGGTACACCTGGCACCCTGCGCAATGCTGGATATACTCCTTTGTAAGTTAATAACATAACCAATATTGCCCTTTTTTTGCAGACAGCGTGTTGGAGGAAAGTCTCCGTCTGACTGCCGCCCCCTTTATCACCAGAGAGGTGCTGACCGAGCTACCACTAAAGATGGAGGATGGTACGGAGTACCTCCTAAGGAAGGGAGACAGACTGTGCCTCTTCCCCTATGTCAGCCCTCAGATGGATCCAGAGATACACCCGGAGCCCCAGGTTTGTCTAGCTTCCATTCTTCTAACCTGTCCTACATGAACCCCTGTCCATCCGCTCCCCCCCCCCCCCCGTTCATCCTCCTCTTTCTCCACCAGTCTTTCCAGCACCCCCACCTGTCCTCCCTTTACCTGTCCAGCCTCTTCTTCCCCCACCTGTCCATCCTTTTTATTCCCCCACCTTTCCTCCCTCTACCTGTCTATCCTTTTCTCCCCCCGCCTGTCCTCCCTTTACCTGTCCAGCCTCTTCTCCCCCCCCCCCACCTGTCCATCCTTTTCTTCCCACACCTGTCCATCTTCCTCTACCCCCACCTGTCCTCTCTTTACCTGTTCATCTGCTTCTTTCCTCACCAGTCCATCCTCCTTTTCCTCCACCATTCTTTCCAGCACCCCCACCTGTCCTCCCTTTACCTGTCCACCCCCTTCTTCCCCCACCGGTCCATCCTCCTCTACCCACACCTGTCCTCTCTGTACCTGTCCATCCTCTTCTTCCCCTCACCTGTCCATTATCTTATTCCCCCACCAGTGTCTACCCCCTTCTTCTCCCACCGATCCATCCTCCTCTACCCACACCTGTTCTCTCTTTACCTGTCCATCTGCTTACTTCCCCACCTGTCCATCATTCTCTTCCTCCACCAGTCTTTACAGCACCCTCGCCTGTTCTCCCTTTACATGTCCAGCCTCTTCTTTCCCCACCTGTCCATCCACCTCTACCCTCCACCTGTCCTCCCTTTACCTGTCCATCCCCATCTTCCCCCACCTGTCCTCCCTCTACCTGTCCATCCTCCTCTTCCTCCACCAGTCTTTCCAGCACCCCACCTTTTCTCCCTTTACCTGTCCATCCTCTTCTTCCCCCACATGTCCCTCCTCTATCAGTCTATCCACTTCTTTCCTCACCTGTCTTCCTCTACCTGTCCATCCTCATCTTCCTCCACCAGTCTTTCCAGAGTCTTTCTTTTTTTTTTTTTTTTACACAAACACAATTTTCCTGTGTTTGGAACAATCCGAGAGCAATGTATAGTGATCTACAAAGTGGGTGTCATTTTGGGTTGAAGCCATTTCATTTGGAGATCCTCTAAAAACCACATAAAACGTCCAAATCTTTTCCTGTGTCTGGGTCATTCTACAAATTCATCAGATGTGTGATACAATACTGAGCATCATCCTACCTCATCTGTCACACTAATTGTCCCGTTCTTTATTTTTTTTTTTTTTTTCATACACTGAACTCTCCAATTGGCTCCATCAATTATTAACACAGAATAATTCCACCCAGAGACAATGGTAAGGGTGCAGAAAATAGAATATCTGGAAAATAGACACGCCAGGCCTCGGGGGTCACACCGCCTGCTGAGTGGAGATATTTATAGATGATGCGCCACCTGAGGGACCCAATGAACCAGCTGAGCGTTCTATTTTTGGCTCTCCATTCATAGACTCGGCACACCTGGCAGGGGCGCTTTCGTATTGCACAACGCTCAGTGTGTTGACCCAATTTGTCGAGAGGAAGCACCATGCCCCCCCCCCCCCCAAATTCATTACCTTTAAATTTTATATATTTTTTGTTCCACATAGGTTATATCTAAAACGTCAGGAAAGGACACCTTGCATCCATCACTCCAGCCAGGAACTGACCCGTCTTCTGTCTTGTAGGTCCAAAAAGTAAAAACGCATGGGACTTTAAATTGAGGCAGGCTGCAACACAATATGGGAGTAAAGATTTATTTGCATGAGTGTCAAAATGCACAACATTGCACATGAAAAGTAAATGCTAAAAGCATATATAAACATCCTGGGGTAATGAGCCTAATACATTGCATATATATACAGTATATATAAACAAAATGTAAAACATGGCTGTCATAACTGGGAAACAAATATACATAGTACATAAGTATGATGAAGTAAACCAAGTGATGTACAAATGATTGTCCATAAAAATAATGATGCAAATGGGGTGGACTACATCGTCAAAAGCTTGACGTGTTTCGTCAATAGCCCGACTCATCATGAGCGGATGCTGAAATATCTGTGAGTAATGAGAGATGGTCTGAAAGAAAGAGCCCATGTTATGGGAAAGTTTACATATAAAAAAGTTTTTGTAAAAAAGATGGTCTAACCCAACAAACTTACATCCCACTAAATGTTGAATCCATACCAGGATTACATCGGGTTCAACATTCAATGGGATGTACCGTATATACTTGAGTATAAGCCGACCCGAATATAAGCCGAGGCACCTAATTTTACCACAAAAAAATGGGAAAACTCATTGACTTGAGTATAAGCCTAGGGTGTCCATCTCCATGCCTCACTGTGCCTCACATTGCCTCACTGTGTCCATGTGCATGCCTCACTGTGCCCATGCCTCACTGTGCCCATGCCTCACTGTGCCCATGCCTCACTGTGCCCATGCCTCACTATGCCCATACCTCACTGTGTCCATGACTAGACTGTCGTTTAACATGGGAGTCTATGTGCCAAGTTCCAGGTCCAGGGGACTTACGACCGGCCAGTACTGGGTCCCCAAATTCACCGGAGAAATTACCGTTTAACATGGGAGTCTATGGAAGGGGTGCCCAGACAACAAACTTAGCACAGTTGTAGAGGAGAAATGGGGCTAGATCTGTGCCAAGTTCCGGTACCAGGTCCCCAAAGTCCAGGAGATCAGGCGCAAAAAGGTGCCTCACTGTGCCCATCCCTCACTATGCCCATGCCTCGCTGTGTCCATGACTAGACTGACGTTTAACATGGGAGTCTATGGAAGGGGTGCCCAGATTTGAAAAATTGGTGCTCCCCAGCTATAGGTTCCCCCAGACAACAAACTTTGCACAGTTGTAGAGAAGAAATAGGGCTACATGTGTGCCAAGTTCTGGATCCAGGGGACCTACCAGTAACAGGTCCTCCAGTTTTACATGGGAGTCTATGGAAGGGGTGCCAGGGTTTGAAAAATCGGTGCTTCCCGGCCATAGGTCCCCTGGACAACAAACTTTGCACAATTGTAGAGGAAGAGCGGGGCTATATGAGTGCCAAGTTCCGGGTCCAGGCAACCTACGGCCGGCCGGTACCAGGTCCCCAAAATCCGGGATATCAGGCGCAAAAAGTTGACTTGAGTATAAGCCGAGGGGGGGCATTTTCAGCACACAAAAAATGTGCTGAAAAACTCGGCTTATACTTGAGTATTTATGGTAAGTTTGTGGATTTTGACCAACTTTCCCATAACATGGCTCTTTCTTTCAGACCATCTCTCATTACTCACAGATATTTCAGCATTAGCTCCTGATGAGTCAGACTATTGACGAAACGCGTAGAGATTTTGAGGATGCAGTCCGCCCCATTTCCATCATTATTTTGATGGACAATCATTTGTACATCTCTAGGTTTATTCCATCATACTTATGTACTATGTATAATTGTTTCCCAGTTATGACAACCATGTTTTACATTTTATATATATATATATGCAATGTATTACATTCATCACCCCAGGGTGCTTGCATATGCTTTTAGCATATACAATGTTGTGCATTTTGTCACTCATGCAAATAAATCTTTACTCCCGTATTGTGTTTCAGCCTGCCTCAATTTAAAGTCCCATACTTTTTTACTTTTTGGATTCAGATTAGGGATGGAGTCTCACTATCCCCTCTTGTGCGCCTCATTTAAAGTCCCCACCCCCTTTTGTCGTCCGTCTTGTAGGTCTTCCGCTACAACCGTTTCCTCAATGCAGACGGGACGGAGAAGAGAGAATTCTACAAGAGGGGCCGAAGGGTGAAACATTTTACTATGCCGTGGGGGTCCGGCACCAACGTCTGCGTCGGGCGCTTTCACGCCATCACCAGCATTAAACTGTAAGACATTACAGAAGATTTTGGATTCTTCCAATGGTGACAATGTGTCCAAATGTTTCCTTTTAAGATGGGGGGAAAAAAAGGTAGAAACGTTTTTTGATCGTGGACACACCAACTTTATTTTAGCAGCACATATCTGGGTTGAATGGATGAACGGGGACGATACTTGGGATGTTTTAGGTGCAGAAATGATATCAAAATATATTTAAAATATATATTTTTTTTGAGAAACAGAATAAAAAATGTATTAAGAATAAAACAGTTGGCAAGTATAAAATATCACAGTTTTAGCAGGACAGCACTGTAAGGTGGATTTCCCAACATGTTTTGCCCATATATCAGGCTTCTTCATGGGAGACTGTCCAGTTTTAAAGTACAAGCCTTCTAACAAAAGAAACAAACAAAAAAACAAGAATCACATGCATGTGCATATAATAAATTGTTACGTAATTAATGCGGAGTTCCACCCAAATGTGTAACTTTCGCTCATTTTATTCCCCCCCTCCGGTGCCACAATTGGCACCTTTTGGGGAGGAGCGGGAACAGGATACCTGTCTGTGACAGGTATCCTTTCCCATTTCCGGGAGTCCCTGCTGCGGAGCTGTGACATCACCGTGGGGCTCTCTCCTTCTCCCCCGGCCGCTGGGCCAATAGGAGAGAGGAGCGGGGCCTTGAGCATGCTCAGTAGGGTTCCCGGCGTGAAGCCGAAAGTCTACACTGCCGGGTTCCCCTACCCGCAATGGCGGCGGAGCACCCGATGGCTGATGTAAACATCAGCTGCGGGTGCCAACATCGCTGGACTCCAGGACAGGTAAGTGTCCATTTATTAAAATCCAGCAGCTGCAGTATGTGTAACTGCTGGCTTTTAATTTTTTTTTCAAGGCCGGAACACCACTTTAAGTGGATGTAATACATATGATATATAATTCTAAATTTTTTTCTCCATATATATATATGATTCTTGTTTGTTTGTTTGTTTATTTTTTTAAAAGGCTTGTATTTCAAAACTGGACAGCCTCCCCTGAAGAAGCCCGATATATGGGTGAAACATGTTGGGAAATCCACCTTACAGTGCTGTCCTGCTAATACTGTGATATACTGTACTTGCCAACTGTTATATTCCTAATACATTTTTTATTTTGTTTCTCAAAATAAAAAATAAATGATTTTTAAATCTTATATTTGATATCATTTCTGCAAATATCTTCCCCGTTCATCCACGGGGTGGAAAATGTCATTGGGGGTTCCTGGGTTGTCACATGGCCATTGTTCATAAGCAATTGTGGCCAGGAAAAAACGTTTGATGCATTAATAAGCATTTAATGCGTCATGCTCCTCCCTCCCCCCCTTTTTTTACTGCAACTATACAATGTATACAATTCATTCCCATAAATTTTTACTCCTAATTGATTAAGACATATTTTAATGAGATTTTAGAAATCTGTCAATCGGCCAAGGTGAAAATGTTTTGCATTGATCGTCAGCCTGAACGCTATCGTATTTCAATCAATCAGATTGAGGTTACATGGTGGAAACAGAGATATTATTGGAAACGGAGATGATTGATAACTTAACATTGTATCTTCCAGCTATACATTGAACTCCCGTTTCCCTGTGTGTAACATATAGGTTTGATTAGGTTGTTGGCAATATATATAGATTATTCCTATGAGAGGAGATTGATTAGAAAATAAATTAATCATTTATCAAGATCATGTATGGACAGCCTTAGCTTTGCCCTCATCTGATGGAGGTCCTCTTTATTCTCTATATTCAGAATCTCAGCGTTTAGCACCATCTAGGGTGAAACAAAGTGTCCAATAGTCATGCCACATGTGGGGTAAAATTTGTCAACCTGTAGAAAAATGATTGGGCTATTTCCTGTGCTGGTCAAATGTTTTTTATTGATTTAAAATGGAAAATACTGCAGTTGACTGCTAGATGGCGCTAAGCATCATAGAAAATGTCTAATGCTTGGCACCCTCTAGTGACCAAATCTGGTATTTTCTGTTTTTAACCACTTTCCTAACGCAGGGCGTCCAGGACTTTCGGGGGAGATATCTGAATGATGGTGCAGCTACAGGCATCATTCAGATATTATTCTTTGCAGCCGGCAATTCTGTGCACCATAAGAACGATCATAGCGGCAGTTCCACTGCTTGATCATTCTTATAGGCGATGGGAGGGGTCGTCCTCCGTTTCCACCGCTATCTCGTGTTTCTCCGGGCTCTCCTGTGCCATCGGGGCGCGGAGAACAAATCAGCCGGCACTGGTGCCAGTTCACGACGATAGAGATTTCCGGTAACCAGGTGGTCACCAGTCATCTCTATGACCGTCTAAGGCCCGGGTCTGACTTTATGACGTCACACCCGGGTTCCCGGAAGTAAACAAAGCGGCGATCGTGGCTATCAGCATGAAATCAGTGTTTTGTTTTTTTTTCCCCCAATCTCATGCTTTCCAGCCTGGAGGAGAGATGTGAGGACTTATTGAACCCGCCTCTCTCCACAAATATTCCTATTTACATTCCTTGTAATAGGAATAAAAGTGATACATTTTTTTTTTTTTTAAATTGTAAAAATAAAATCAATGAAGTAAAACATATATATTTTAACCACTTGCCTACTGGGCACACCCCTTCCTGCCCAGACAAAATTTTAGCTTTTGGCACTGTGTCGCTTTAACTGACAATTGCGCTGTCGTGCGACGTGGCTCCCAAACAAAATTGGCGTCCTTTTTTCTCCACAAATAGAGCTTTTTATTTTTTTGGGTATATAAAAGAGAAAAGAGCATACATTTAAAAAAAAAAAAAAAAAAATATTTTTTGCTTTTTGCTATAATAAATATCCCATTAAAAAAAAAATGTATCTCAGTTTAGGCCGATACGTATTCTACATATTTTTGGTAAAAAAAAAAAAAATGCAATAACCGTATAGTGACTGGTTTGCGCAAAAGTTATATTGCCTACAAAATAGGGGACATAATTATGATTTTTTTTTTGTGATTTTTTTTTTTACTAGGAATGGCGGCGATCTGCGTTTTTTTTTTTCGGAACTGCGACATAGCGGACACATCGGACACTTTTGACACATTTTTGGGACCATTCACATTTATACAGTGAACAGTGCTATAAATATGCATTGATTATTCTATTAATGTGACTGGCAGGGAAGGGGTTAACCACTAGGGGGCGGGGTTAAATGTGTGTCCTATTGAGTGTTCTAACTGTGGGGGGAGGGGGGGGGTGACTGGGGGAGTTGACTGATTGTGTCCCTATGTACAAGAGACACAGATCGATCTCCTCTCTCCCTGACAGTTACTGAGCAATTGCGGGTGCATGGCGGCCAGTTACTGGGCAATTGCGGGTGCATGGCGGCCATCACGGCTGCCGGGCACACGCATTGAGTTCCCAGTAATGCGCCGGGAGCGCACGCGCCCCCTGGCGGCTTTGAATATGACGTCCTGTCAGAACAATAGGGGATCCCGTCCGCCGTCATCCAAGCGGTTAAAGCGTGACATGTTAGGTATTGATTTACTCAGCGTAAAAATCATCTTTCACATTATACAAAAAAATTGGGCTAACTTTACTGTTTTGTTGTTTGTTTTTTAATTCATTAAAATGTGTAAAAAAAAAAAGGGCGTTTGAAAAATTATTGCGCAAATACCGTGCGAGATAAAAAGTTGCAATGACCGCCACTTTATTTCCTAGGGCAGGGATAAGCAATTAGTGGACCTCCAGCTGTTGCAAAACTACAAGTCCCATCATGCCTCTGCCTCTAGGCGTCTTGCTATGGCTCATTGGATTTGTAGTTCTGCAACAGCTGGAGGTCCACTAATTGCATATCCCTGCCCTAGGGTGTCCCCGGTAGGGAAGTGGTTAAATAAAAAAAATGCATTCAACCAGCACAAGAAACTCGCTGTTAGATCCGTTAAACCACCGGAAATGGTACAGCAATTTTTTTTTTATAATTTTTTTTTTCTAAAATGTATTATATAAATTTGATTTATTTTCCTTTACCACCCCTCCTCCTCCAGATTCGTCTGGCTTCTAATCCTGAATTTTGAATTCGAACTGAAGAACCCGGAGGCGGGGATCCCGGCGTTTGACCGCAGCAGATACGGGTTTGGTGTGCTCCAACCGGAAGGGGACATTCAGTTTCGATACAGGAGGCGGGGCCACCCGGCGACACACTGAGCCACCAATTCTACCACGAGAACCCCAATGGCCTGAATGGGAGAGCTGCTATATGGATAGAACATTTTCTTACTGCGTCTACCAGAGTACCCCCCTCCATATAGAGAGACAATCAATATATAGAGCGGAGGATTCTGGGAGTGGAGCGCTGCACTACTGCCTGTGTATAAACTGGAGAAACTGACTGTTCTAAATGTATTTTTGTATATGGAGGAGAGCATGCACACAGACCGTATCTGGGGACATGGCTGTCTATGGAAGACCCCAATTTCCGTAGTGCGTGACTCGATTTGCGAGTGTTGTCTCGCAAGACAAGCAGGATTCAAGCCTCTGGGGTTTGCAGTACCGTATATGGCCAGAGGTGTGGGGGCGCCAGTGATGCTCAAAGACATTTAGAGACTCTCGGTCTCCGAGTATTTCCGAGTGTTTCCAGTCAAAGGTGTGGGGGTGCCAGTGATGCTCGAAGACTTTAGAGACTCTCGGTCTCCGAGTATTTCCGAGTGTTTCCAGCCAGAGGTGTGGGGGCACCAGTGATGCTCGGAGACACCCAAAGACACTAAGTCTCCGAGTGTTTCCAGCCAGAGGTGTGGGGGTGCCAGTGATGCCCGAAGACGCTCGGTCTCCGGATGTTTCCGAGTGTCTCCAGCCAGAGGTGTGGGGGCGCCAGTGATGCTCGGAGATGCTCAGAGACACTCGGTCTCCGAGTATTTCCAGCCAGAGGTGTGGGGGCGCCAGTGATGCTCAAAGATGCTTGGAGACACTCGGTCTCCGAGCGTCTGAGTGTTTCTAAGTGTCTCCAGTCAGAGGTGTGGGGCGCCAGTGATGCTCAGAGAAACTCAGGCTCTGAGTGTCTCAGAGCATCTCTGAGTGTTTCCGAGTGTCTCCAGCGACCCTCCCCTACCTCTGGCCACATGCGGTACTGCATAGACTAGCAGTGACACTGGAAGGAATTGATTCCTATGGGGAAACTCCCTTTGATATACGAGTGCTTTGGATTACAAGCATTCTTCTGGAACGAATTATGCTCGTAATCCGAGGTTCTACTGTATATATGTGTGCAGGGCTTTTTTTTCGCAGGAAAATAGGTGAAGGAACTCAACCACAACCCCCAAAACCTTCTTCCCCAGAGTTTAGGGGTGTGCTATGTACGTAGTGCAGAGTTTAGGGGTGTGCTATGTACGTAGTGCAGAGTTTAGGGGTGTGCTATGTACGTAGTGCAGAGTTTAGGGGTGTGCTATGTACGTAGTGCAGAGTTTAGGGGTGTGCTATGTACGTAGTGCAGAGTTTAGGGGTGTGCTATGTACGTAGTGCAGAGTTGAGGGGTGTGCTATGTACGTAGTGCAGAGTTGAGGGGTGTGCTTTGTACGTAGTGCAGAGTTGAGGGGTGTGCTTTGTACGTAGTGCAGTGTTGAGGGGTGTGCTTTGTACGTAGTGCAGAGTTGAGGGGTGTGCTATGTACGTAGTGCAGAGTTGAGGGGTGTGCTGTGTACGTAGTGCAGAGTTTAGGGGTGTGCTGCCTGAACCAGAGGTGGTGGAACTGAGTTCCACCAAGCTCCAGCTGAAAAAAAGCCCTGTATGTGTGTCTATATTATATATTTTTTTATTTTTATTTTATTTTACGCTCCACTTAGTGTATTGCTGTATTTTCTGGAGGTTTTTCTATTCTGTATAGAGATTAACCTTCATTCTGGAGAGAAAGTAGCCCAATAATCTTCTTTTTTTGGTAGTCTGGTTTCCATTTCTACTAACTTTAACCGTGTCCAGGTTTGGAGTTTCCAGGTTTGGAAAATTCCACGTTTTGATGTATGGTGAATTTTCACAAAGCAGTGACTTGAATTTTTTGTAATTTCTAGGGAGCAGCACTGGAGGGAGCCCCGGAGCAACATTTTCTTTCCCTTCTCTTGATGTTCTTATTGTAGGTTGTCCTATATTCACACCCCTGTGTTCCATCCTTCGTTAGTAGGGTTTATCATACCTCCCAACATTCTGAGAATGAGGGACACCTACCAACAAACGTATGTAGGCATAGGACACGCCCCCTGCCACACCCCCTAAAGGAGAATTAACAAAAAAAGAAAAGAAAGAAACGAAAAGAAAACAAAAAACTGCATTTTATGAACAAACTATATAGATCAGACCAGAATGAGGGGGACAGAGGGACATTGCTCCAAATCAGGGACAGTTCCCCCCAACCCTCCTTATTCATGGGGTTGGGGGGAATCCTAATCTGGTATGTGTGTAGGGAACACCGACACCCCCCCTTATTCATGGGGTTGGGGGGGAATCCTAGTCTGGTATGTGTGTAGGGAACACTGACCCCCCCCTTATTCATGGGGTTGGGGGAACCCTCGTCTGGTATGTGTGTAGGGAACACCGACACCCCCGTATTCATGGGGTTGGGGGGAATCCTCGTCTGGTATGTGTGTAGGGAACACCGACACCCCCCCCTTATTCATGGGGTTGGGGGGAATCCTCGTCTGGTATGTGTGTAGGGAACACCGACACCCCCCCCTTATTCATGGGGTTGGGGGGGAATCCTAGTCTGGTATGTGTGTAGGGAACACTGACCCCCCCCTTATTCATGGGGTTGGGGGAACCCTCGTCTGGTATGTGTGTAGGGAACACCGACACCCCCGTATTCATGGGGTTGGGGGAACCCTCGTCTGGTTATTTGTGTAGGGAACACTGACCCCCCCCTTATTCATGGGGTTGGGGGAACCCTCGTCTGGTATGTGTGTAGGGAACACCGACACCCCCGTATTCATGGGGTTGGGGGGGAATCCTCGTCTGGTATGTGTGTAGGGAACACCGACACCCCCTCCCTTATTCATGGGGTTGGGGGGGAATCCTCGTCTGGTATGTGTGTAGGGAACACCGACACCCCCGTATTCATGGGGTTGGGGGGAATCCTCGTCTGGTATGTGTGTAGGGAACACCGACACCCCCCCCTTATTCATGGGGTTGGGGGGGAATCCTCGTCTGGTATGTGTGTAGGGAACACCGACACCCCCCCCTTATTCATGGGGTTGGGGGGAAATCCTAGTCTGGTATGTGTGTAGGGAACACCGACACCCCCCCTTATTCATGGGGTTGGGGGAACCCTCGTCTGGTATGTGTGTAGGGAACACCGACACCCCCGTATTCATGGGGTTGGGGAGAATCCTAGTCTGGTATGTGTGTAGGGAACACCGACACCCCCCCCCCCTTATTCATGGGGTTGGGGGGGGACCCTTGTCTGGTATGTGTGTAGGGAACACCGACACCCCCCCCTTATTTATGGATTTGGGGGGAATCCTAGTCTGGTATGTGTGTAGGGAACACCGACACCCCCCCCCCCCCTTATTCATGGGGTTAGGGGGAATCCTAGTCTGGTCTGTGGATAAAGATCATTGATCTCCTCCTGACTAATGATCGGTGCACAGGGGGATTCCCGGTCAGGTCTGTGTAATGGATACACTTATACTCCCTTATGTATAATCAGTGTATTGGGGGGGGGGGGGGTGAGGTCTGGTCTGGTCTGTGCATCAAACACTGACATCTCCTGATTTATGATCAGTGTATGGGTGGTTGGGGGGTGGACTGGTCTGGTATGTGTAATATAGAGAGCGCTGACACCTGATCCCCCTAGATAGATGTGAAATCAGTGTACAGTGTGAAATGGCACAGATGGGCTACAATGGTAAACCTGAAACTATCTTCTTGATCCCCTGATTAACACCTTAACTCAAACCCCAAAATTACCTTCCCTACCTCCACCCCTCCCATGTTCATACACATTCCCCCCTCTTCAACCACCGTCCCCCCCCCACGGCCCCTACCCAACCCTGTTCACAGACATCACATCCTCCCTCCTACCTTTAATGCCGGCCTATATCCTTTTTCTTATAGTATATCTACATACATATAATAAAGAGAGATAGAAGGTCTGTCTTGTCTTCTCTAGATAGATAGATAGATAGAAAGTATAGATAGAATAAGGCTAGATAGATAGAATAGATATAAGATAGATAGATAGATAGATTAGAATAGATAGATAGATAGCGTAGATACAGATATATAGATAGATAGTTAGATAGATGAACAGATAGATACCGATAGAAAGATAGATAGATTAGTATTGGGTGACAGATAGATAGATAGATAGATAGATAGATAGATAGATAGATAGATATTTAGCCGTCTCTCCTTTTTTCTATCTATCTATCTATATATATACAGTGGGGAAAATAATTATTTGATCCCCTACAGATTGTGTAAATTTGCCCACTTACAAAGAAATGAAGGGTCACTCTATACTGTCTATCATAGGTGTATATTATATGATAGAGACAGAATATCAACCAAAAATCCTGAAAAAACACGATACAAATGTTATAAATTGAGTTGCAGTTCGGTGAGTAAAATAAGTATTTGACCCCCGAGCAAAACAGGACTTGATACTTGGTGGAAAAACCTTGTTGGCAATCAGAGGTCAGACGTTTCTTGTAGTTGGTGATCAGGTCTCCACACATCTCAGGAGGGAATTTGATCTCCACTCTTCTTTACAGATCTTCTCTAAATCCTTGAAGATTCTGCTCCCTCATACATTTTCTATAGGATTAGGGTCTGGAGACTCGCTAGGCCACTCCAGAATCTCAATGTGCTTCTTCTTGAGCCACTCATGTTTTGGGTCATTGTCATGCTGGAAGAGATCCATGACCCATCTTCAGTGTTCTGTCTGAGGGAAGAAGGTTCTCATCCAAGATTTTACTATACTTGTCCCCGTCCATTGGCCCCTCAATGCAGCAAAGTCGGTCTGTACCTTTAGCAGAAAAATGGCCCCAAAGCATCATGTTTCTACCTCCGTCTGTGTTTTAGGGATTT